>JARBER010079061.1:0-11669 GCA_030265075.1 Balanus glandula
TTTCGTTTGCCGCCTTGCGCGACGCGCTGCGGTTATTGGTTCGGAAGTTAAGGTGGGGGGGCGAATAACGCCCCCCCCAGCCAATGGCGTTCGGCTGGGACCCCAGCCAATGCCGGGTTAAAGATTACTCGTAATAATACCAAGCCCACCTACTTGAAACCAAGCCTCACAGTCATATTTTGTATTATTTTGTTCGTCTGAATTTAGCTGGTGAATTTGCACTGGAACTGGGAAGATTAGCTTGTATGCAGCATATGTGATTAAAAAGTAAAAACCATTTTGAACCGTTATATACAAAACAGTATGATAAAAGGAGCGAAGTAGCTAATAATGTAGAACGAGTCCCAACTCATCTCGAACAGCTCAGTGATGTGGAGGAGAGACAAACAGCACTGAAGCGGCTGGCACAGCAGCGCGGAAAATACACCACTCTGGGATCTCCGAGTTCGATCCCCACAAATTAGCGCGGCGACAGCGCAGGTTAACTCCGCACCACCGGCTCCGCTGTGCAGTTCCCACGGCCTCTATAGCTGGAGCAGGCGAGCAGACAACAAGCAGTGGCGGCTCAGAGGCGGGGCAGGGCGTAAACGACCTCCTCTATCCGGCGAGCATGACTGCTGCAGGCCTAAATGGGTCGCCTGGGCACCTGGTGCTGGACCGGTGCAGAATCGATGACGGGGCTGAGAGCAGGACTCGGGGCAGGTATTTCGCAAGTGGCCGGGTCAGGCGGTCACTGGCGGCCGCGCGCGGCCTTGAACGTCAGGCGGGGCCAGGCAGGCCCACAGGTCACCGCTCCAGTGACGTCATCGGACACCGCTCCAGTGACGTCATCGGGCGGCTATTTCTCGTAACGTTACAGCGGTGGATGATGGGGTGCAGACAGACACCGAAGGGAGGCGTCTGTTTGCCGGGCGGCTATTTCTCGTAACATTACAGCGGTGGATGATGGGGTAAATCATACTCGGCAGACAGACACCGAAGGAGACGGACATCCGGGTGTCAGGCGGAAACGTCTACTGCAGCTCCAACGATACCGGACCGGGCCAGATGTCCATACCGCACAATGCACAATGGACAATGAACATGGATGCATGCTGCAATTGCTGCAGGCTTTCAATGGTCGAAATCATTGTTATTTTTTTTACAATACAACAATTTGTTTACAGTACAATTTGCTTAAATTATCTTATTTCAGTAGACATAAGCAAACTATTGATGAAAGTACACTTATTCGAGTAACTATAATTTACATAATATCCATTAATCATTCTCTCATCATGTACATACATGGTCCTAATTTCTCTGTATGTTTTATTTTTGCTTCAGTTTCTAATATTTTGGTTAATATGCATTATGTTCGTTATCGCAAATAAACATAGTCTAATTAAGCTACATTGATAAGTAAAATGGGCCCCAGGGTAGTATGTCCTTATCGCAGGATGTGTTATCTATCGTGCAGGGAAGGAACCTTCCATCTCGACCAGACACCGACAATGCCCCGAGGAAAAGGCAGTGGGCCAATCAAAACACCGTCTTTGTTACCAGCAACTATTCGGGGTCGACGGCATCCATGAGCAATATTGTACTGTTGGACTCCGGGGACAATGCCTCGCTATCCGGCATAGCGACCAACTTTTGCCCTATAGCCACAGCGTGAGTCTCCAATATTTCCTCAATACCTTCATATGAAGGGAAAAAATGTACGCAGTGCTCTAAATACTCAGCATGTCAACATGCATTCATTTCCCGATCATAACATAAGAGACAAACTCGCTTGCCAGGTGGCTTGCCATCACGAGGAACTTACCGACCACAATCCTGTCATTCCTTTCCGCTGTTTGCCTTGTACACACATCACTGACATTGCGCATTGGGACCGACTACGACACGCGAGTCCCTGCCTCCGTGAGCAAACAACATTTTCAGCAGCTCTCTGTCTCCGCGAGGAAACAGTCTCTACGGCAGCCCCCTACCTCGTGAGCAAACGTTCTCTACAGCAGCCCCCTGTCTCATGAGCAAGCGGACTCCTCTGCAGCAGCTGACGTCGGCGGGATGGCTCCTCTCCAGGGAAGCCACGGGCCTTCCATCCCCGTCCAGCCGGGCTGGGCCTCATCTCACCTTGTCAGCGACCATCACTTTCACCTGGCCGTGAATCACGTGACCGGCGCGCGGCGGCGGTCAGCTGCCGGAGACCGAGGGAGGGGAGCAGACCGAGCCGGCCACCTGACGAGCCTTAGCTGGCGTCGCATCGGCTGGACTCAGGAATCTTCTATGTGATGGCTGCTGCATTAATTTAGTTTTGCTGCCTCCACTATCGATGTGCTTATTTCGTCATTCTTCCCGCTAATTCACGAGGCATGCATTATTTCCTACTTTTAAGATCCATCGTCATTCCCTTCCTTTCCCATCCCATCTGTGTACCGTACTTCTATTCTCCTTTGTGTCCATCGCCACGCCTAATCCGTTCTCCTTTATTATCTCTGTCTATTTGGCCCTCTTCTCCATGCGAAAGTATTCCGCCATCTTTTCTCCTCCAATAATTTCCACTCAGGCACACGCACATACTCAGTGCGCTCTCCACACATCTCCAAGCCTCCTCTCATCTCGGCACTGCTTGAGTCGTTGGCGTCGAGTGGGGCCGGGCTGGGGCCGGACTGGATCTATCCTCAGGGTGGCACGGAGCGCTGGTGCGTCACCGGATACATACACGCCCCGAGGCAGCACCGCTGGGTGTCGCTGGAGAGCAATTAGTGGCGCTGAGCTATTCCTGGCCGCGCAGTAGTGCTGCTGGAGTGATCGGGCTCCAGCGGAGAGAGCCGGGAGTCACGGAAGTGATCAGACAGCGGCTGGGAGAAGAGGGAGTCACTGGAGTGATCAGACAGCTGATGGGAGAAGAGGGAGTCACTGGAGTGATCAGGCAGCTGCTGGGAGTGACCACGGAATAAGACTAGTCGTGGAGGTCACCACTAGAGGTCGGACGGTCGACTGCACTGCGTCGCGCGACGACCCTGAACCAGATCAGGACAAAACACCAAATCACGTCGCTAGGAATGCTCGAACGGTCTTTCGCTGTCTCGGCAGCAGCCAAACTCGGCAGAAGGTCATCTCGATGAGGCCCTCGGGCACCGGCCCGGGAAGCTGCTTCCAGAGCCGAGCCGCCAATCCAGGTGAGCTGCTCACAGAACAGAGTCAAGCCGCCACTCCAGGTGAGCTGCTCACAGAACAGAGCAGAGCGCTACCGAAAGCAAGCTCAACCACTTTCAGCCAGCAACCGCCGCTCAAAGCTGAAACCCAATTACCGTCCGTGAAAGGAAGTTGCCGCTGGCAGCTGCCGCTTGAGTGTCAGGGGAGCGGGGCAGCCAGCGCACCTCAGTCGGACGGAGACCCAGAGGAGCGGGCCGGCCAGCACGTCTCAGTCGGAGCAATATCAGCTAGCTCACCGGCCGCTGCCGGCCGCTGGCGGTGTGTCTCCTGTGTGTCGGCGGTGTGTCGGCGGTGTGTCTCCTGTGTGTCGGCGGTGTGTCGGCGGCGGCGGCGGTGTGTCGCCGGGGCCGCTGCCTCTCGTCCTCCCACTGAAACCGTCTCGACTGGAGACACAGACTGAGACGGCGTCTGATCTCCGCCACAGGAGACACAAGCTTCGTCTGATCTCCGCGTTGTCGAATAGTCCACCCTGACACGCCCTGCCCTGTGGCGGCGCGCCTGGCTCTCAGACGGCGGCGCCGGCTCCGACCGGCACTGCGGCCGGTGCGTCATCCCGCCCTGGGCCCGGGGCGTCAGGGAGGGCCGCCGCCCACACCACGGACGCCGCGCCGCTCTTCATCTCAGGGTGGAGCGGCCGCCACCCCAGCAGCGGATCCCCAGAACCAACAGCGACGCTGCACGAGCCGAGCATGACGCAGCCACGCAGAGCACCGCAGTTTATGGCAGGCTGCTATCAATCTTCAGTGAGAGGCTTACACAAAGCTTGTGGAGAGGCCGCCTGGAATAGCACGAGCACTTAAACAGCCTTCGTCTAAAATGTCCGAGTAATGAGTTGGGTTGAAAGAGGGTACTTTTGAAAATAGGATTTGGCAGCCTTGCAGTGCAATAAATCGGCTTGTGCTGTTGAAATGCGTGGAGGCGGCATATGGGGCCAGGATTTGGCGTTACTCAATGCGGATTTAATATTTTACAGCCCGCAAAAGGACCATTCAGCCGGAGCTTTGCTATATTGAGAAGCCTTTCAGCCAGATTAGAAGGTGAACGAGCCAAAACATCCCGGCTTCAAAATCGCTGGGATTTAAATCTGGAAAAAAGATGCAGTCGTGATGTCTCTGAAAAGGTGACGTACTGGGGCGCGTTCATAAGTTGCCACGTCATGTTTGGGTATTCTTTATCTGTCTGAGCGCTTGCGCTCGGCTGTCGTGTGCCATAGTCAGACGGTATCGTGTCGGGACTGGGCCGCCCGTACCCTCTCCTCAGCAGAGACTGGTCTCCCCCACCCTCTCCTCGGCAGAGACTGGTCTCCCCCACCTTCTCCTCAGCAGAGACTGGTCCTCCCGCACCCTCTCCTCAGCAGAGACTGGTCCTTCCGCACCCTCTCCTCGGCCGGGACTGGGCCGCCCGTCCCTCTCCTCAGCAGAGACTGGTCTCCCCACCCTCTCCTCGGCCGGTACTGGTCGGGTCCACCCCAACCTCTTCTCAACAGCCTCCATCCAAGGAGCGCCATCGATCAACTCAGCATAGCCGCTGCTGCTCGGAATCCAATGAATAATGCGACACGAGGCTTTCTGTCGTAACACCACTCAGTGCAGGCTATATCTACATACCACGCAATTTCGCCTATGCGACGGATCCAGGCTGCTGCAGCTTCATTGAATAAAGCTAAGCTTTCCCTTCGGTTTCGTATATGGCTAACAGCTATTGACGTGTGCTGATTTTCCAGTGCATCGAGACATTACGTATTGTAATTATGCCTGTCGAAAAACCCGTTTCATGATTACTCAGCAGTTGTTTCACTCATGCATAGCGACATATTTACGGTGAACATTTTTTGCGTTCAGACGGTAAACTGCAACTGTGCTAACCGTTTACAGCTAATAATTTTGTTTGATGGAAATTGGCCTAGTCGGTGATCTAAATTGCCACGCGAGAACACCGCAGACAAAGTGAGTGATGCAAATAGCCTCGCGACATGACCACAGGAAATATCATATATTCAAACTGGCTCAGGAGGCAGAACCGTCAGGCAGTATTGAGGCAAGCCAATCGGGTGACGGAAAGCTGAGCCAGAACGCTCGTCATTGGAAGTGTTTATTTATGACGCGTTTACCGGGCCTGGATCGGATGCAATCAGTTTCGGAAAGGCGGCAGTAATATTAAGCGTTAGTAGATGTAATGCTTATCATTTTCCATCACTGTTGGCTCGAGATATAACAGGAGTTAATAAAATGTATGGAAAACGCTGCGTAGCTAAGGCTACATACTATGTCTATTTTTTGTTAGAACCAAATTGACATTGTAAGTACCGTTCGTTCTTACCTATAAAGCAGGCTGGAAATATCAGGTAAAATCCCCTGTATCAAAATGGCTGGTTTCCTCAAAACCAGAATTTACCGAATAGCACGTCTGGAATATTTCCCAGATGGAGGGCTCGAGGCAATCAGGCAAGGCTATTTCGCTGCCAGCCTGTAGTATTTAATGGAAAACGGATCGTAGCTGGGATAAGCCAGCCCTTGGGTTAGTGGCTCCCAAGTGGCTCGGTGCCCAAGTGGCTCGGTGCTTCTCAGTCTTCAGATTGATTTCATCATATCGCAACCTTTCCAAAAATAGCCAAGCAAGAACTGTAACCAGCGGGCTTGTATAATAAGCTATAAATTTGAATGATTGGTTACATATACCACAAAAAGGCCGTCATTATTCCGCACCGCTACAGTATTCCGCACGGCACTCGTCAGTTGACTGACGCCATCGCCAGTAACACCTCTCCACTACACCGCACAGTCGCATGCACGGACTGCAGCGGATTTAAAGCTCTTCACCGCAGCGCACATGCACGAGTGCTTTGCGCGGCCGTAAACGATCTGCAGACGACTGCAGTAGGCGCCGGAGCGAAGAGGGGCTCGGCGCCACTTTCGCCGCCGGCGCCGCCCGCTGTCACCGCTGCTGGAATCCGGGCGCTCCCAGCGGAACTCGTATGGCCGCCGGCGGAGGGAACCGCCCGTCCAATCGCCATGTCCAACCACCCGGCCGTCCGAACGTCCAACCGCCTGTCCAACGGCCCGCCCGGCCGGCCGAACGGCTGGACCGGAGTGAAACAAGTGGGTTTGGTTCCTATCCTGAAGAAGTTGCGCTGCGTTTCACTGAGCAGCTGAACTGCTGTCTGGCGAGGTTAAGCGTACTTAAGCTAGGCATACATTACCATCATTTAAGAATGTCAGCTCCACATGCAGCAGATGCTCACCTGGAAAGAAGAACAAACTGTCAAGATTATGCTCATTACACATTGACAACTATTTCAAATTAAACTATAAAACCATGTTACATATATGTGCACAAGTTAGTGACTCACATGTATGTACTTACAACTCAAACTGCATGCATGTATACGTTCTCCAATTCTCACAGTCTTGCCTTGAGGTAAGTCCCGTATGGGATTCAGTGATGCGGTTACATTTTCCCCTGGCCAGCCCGCTGACTAACGAATGAGCACGAGCCGCCGGCAGCGCCGCTCGTTGTTCACGGCCTCTTCTCAGCAGTCGACAGTCGGCCTGTCATGGGCGACTGTCATCAGCGCTGGGCCAGAGCCAGCCAGCTGTCTGAGTTCGGATAGCAGAGTCCAGCACTACAGGGCCAGCAGCCAGTGGCCCGTCCTCCACCCCTTGTATAATCAACATCTACTCAGCCAACCCTCGTAACGAACAACTATCTACTTGTCCAGGGTCCACTCCTTGTAATGAACATCTGCTCGTCCACCCCTAGCGTAATGAACATCTACTCGCCCACCTTTTATAATGAACGTCGTCCGCAGCGACAGTGAAAGGTGACCCGCCGTGCATGCATACCTGTGCTAGTCGTCTCTGGCATGCATATTCCAGCTGTACTCTCACTGCGACTCAGAACCTGTTCACCTTGCTGGCAACAGGTTCACTCTCGCTGTTTTCTGCCGTTTGTCCCACTTTGTTAGTCGTAGGTACACGGGCTGAACAGGACAATCCGTACCTACACATCCTCCGGAACGAAAACTCAACCTGTTGAGTTTCGCAAGAAATACTGGTTTTGAAACAGGCAGATCTGACCCATTTAACGTCAGTGTTGACAGCTCCGGTTTCTGCACACGGAGTAACACGAGCCATCAGAATGCGTTTCACTCTTCTACTATTGGATACGGTCGGTTCGCCGGCGGGCGGGGGGGAGGGGCTGGCGGCCATTTCTCGCTCCAGATCCCCGGCACTCCGACCGTGCCTGGTCAGCCCACGGCGAGCGGCGCGTGACACGGCCTGGGCTAAAATCACCTCGGTACCGACTCCCCTGCCCGTCCGAATCCGCCAGCGTCGGAAAGAGAACGATGACCGGTCGAGGAGAACAAAGAAATCGCACAGCTCGAGCGCAGACCATGTCGAGAGTGTCCACAGGGACGTGACATAACTGCAGCTGTCCTGGCGGGGATCGCATTAGTGACGCTCCTCCGGCAGCGTCCGGATAGTCCTTACTGCACTCTCAGAGGCGTCCGGGCATCCCTCACCAAGCCCCCAGGGGCGTCCGGTGGTGATGTCAGTCAGCAGCGCTATTAGCTCACGCTGTGATCGGCGCCGCGGCTTTGGTAAATGAGCTGCGGTCGATAGAGACGCGTGAGCCGCGGAGAAAGGGCCTGCCTCGTGTAGGCGAGCGGCCCACAGACCGGACAGGACCGGGCAGGACCGGCCGGGACGGGCGGGGCCGCGGCCTGCCGCCTGCGGTCCGTTTCCCACGCGAAACGCACCTACCGTTGAAAGCGCCGGGGGTCCGGGAAGGTGAAACGGATGTGGGGGTGAAATTGATACTCAGTGGGGAGGCGGTGTCGGCGTGCTCGATCCGGCACAAACTCCAGGTGCCACAGCTGGCACGAGGCAGATTCATCCTCGGCTGGTATGTCGATATACAGCTGGTGTGACGGACGCTGCCTGGAGATTTAATCCAGCCGCGGCTCCGAGCGCTCATAAGGCCAGAGAGAGCTCCACGTCCGTGGCCGGCGCAAAAACCCACCACACTGGTATATCAGCCGGCGACGGAGTTACCTTGGACGGCTCATAGACGGTGCTCACGGACCAGCGGCCGCAGAAAAAGACCGGGATTCTGCCAGGCGCTGTCAGATGTGCATCCTTGATAGGAAAGGCAGCCGAGAGGGACGCCTTTGTTTCGGCCAGCCCAGCCTACAAGTAGCAGACTGCCCACTGACGCGGAAGTCGGTAACAAGATGCTGCCGTGATGAGGGCTTCTACGGTCGCTTTTTGTCATCGCCAATCGGAATAATAAGTTGCCGCCTTCGTGGCGCTCGTGCGAGTTCCCAGTATTTGTTGTCAGGGAGTGCCGTCGGCGTTGGCGACTCTGATTTGTCTGATTGGGAGCTGCTCATCAGTGGCGTGCAGTGAGCCTGAGGCGGCGTCCGTCTCTCTGTCTCTCTGTCTCGTGCAGCAGGCCGTCGGCGGCGCCATCTCCGCCAGGGGCTGTGGTCTCTGACGGCAGCGGCGCTGAGCCGGCGCCAAGGTCCCGTAACGGGCCGTCGGTGGGACGGGAGAGAGGCTCGCGGCGGCCGCTGGAGACGCCAGCACGAAGATCCGAGACTGGCGATCTTCACGCGAGCGGCGCTTCGCCTTAAGGATAACGGCCCGTGATGATAAGCACACTCAAACACCGTGGCGATGCAATTAGTATCCGTTACATGTCGTGTTCAATCTTCTTCTGTGTTAACAGCTCAATTAGTTTGCGATAGGAGAAGCAAAGTGATGTACAACATAATACGAATGCTTATACGGTATTACATGGAGGCACCGGAAAGATAATCTGTTGTGACCAACGACAAAGAGCAGAATGCTGGAACTGAGCGGTGTCTAGCGGAAGGCGCTTGACAGCTAACAGGGGATTCGAATTTACCGACTGTGTCCCGGTGTGTTATAGGACGGTTGTTGGAAGCAGCCCGACACTTGGATAAATACGCTTCCGGTTTGGAAGACATGGTGTTTAGTGACTCCTGCCCGCATAACGACACCTAATGTTCGCCATAATTAACAACGGATCGGGGAAACAAGGATATGAGTGCGTAAAATATATTTGAAGGGATTTCCACAACAACACAGTATACATATTGAAATGATGTTATAGATACAGTATTGATCTTCGTTAAAGTAGGTACTTTGGAGAAGGCAGGCTGCCTCACCGTGATAACTTATTGTTTATTTATGTCAGTTTAACTTCGTTATTCGAACATTTCAAGAGAAAATATGTCAGAGTGACACTTCACTCGTGAATAAACAAAACAAGTATGTTTATTTGAGCAGATGAAACCATACGGATCAGATTGTATGTATAAGATTTATATGGATGCAACAACTGCAGAGCGTGCATCGAGCAGTGATCTTGATCATTTCTAAAAATAAGCTGGTGTTTGTTTGAGTAAATAAATGCACAGCAATGCCTTGCTTATATTTGAATGCCATGTTCAATGACATATATAATATGTCCTTATTAGGCCCATGGTTCATGATACAAGGTGTACCTGAAGAGGTTCAAGCTTGTAGCCTCGCTATAGTAGGTGAGTGCCATAACTCAACGAAAGGGGCATTGTAGGTGTGTAAGTGTATGTATTTATGAATATGCGATGTTATACAACGGTTAAATTTAATGACGAGCCACTTCCAATTAAATTTAATCCTTGGAGACGATAAGCAGGGTTAAGGTTAACCGGATCTAATTTTCTCGTCCCGTCCATGATCCCATTACATTGCTCCCATAAAGTTTCCGACTGTAATTGCTAGTAAATTGATCGCTAAGCACTCACTTCACTCGGTTGAAGCTGTCAGTTAGTCAAGCTTGACAAGCATACTTCGAAATCTACCTACTATATCAGTTACAGTGATACCCTTTATAAGGTTCTGCTCACGTCTAGCGACTATTTCTCGTCCGACAATAAGCCAGGGCTCATCATTCTGCTGGCATACCTTCCACTGCTGGCTGCTGATGCCTTACGCCAACAGCGTCCACCAGCTCAGAAACAGACCCGCATTGGAATTCAGGGCCTGTTCGTCGCGGCTTTGGGGATCAGGTGAAACTTGCGAGCATAACGGCAGCATACAAAAATGGCTGAAAAAAATCCGAACCGAAACGTGGCCGTTTGTTCGGTGTGCGCGACATCTTCCGTCCGAACTAGTGATGAGCGGAGGGGAACATTGAGTGTTAAAGCAATATGTAACGACGTGCCATGACAAAGAAGGAGTCACGTTCAGATGTATAAAAGAAAGATAAGATGTTTGGAACTAAAGACACAGAGCTAGCAGTACACAAACTTGAGCCAGAAAGAACGTGTAAAAGTTTAACGAGTTTTTTCCTCAGGTGTGTTAAGTCTTATAAGTAATTAATAGTTTATCGACATGGCTGAAGGCATGCCTCTAAAGTCTACACTCTACAGTATCAAACTTTTAATGTGTCAGATAAAATCGAAAGCTAAGATGCTGACAAGATAAAATCAGAGGATAAAACATCTTGTAAGCTTGTGTGGTAAAAGGTAGATTTAAGTAACGAAAAACAGATTGGAATCATATCTTTGGCAGATATATGAATTAATTAAAAATGGACAAACTGAAACTAAGCATAGCATTAACACAATCACAACAGTTCTACTGTAAACACCACATAGTGCATAATGAGACTGTACAATAAAGTACCGGGTCAGGGGTCAGGCTCCCTCGTGCTCCCGATATCCGCTCGGTGCCCTCCTGGTGTCTGCAGGGTTCCCTCCCTGTCCTGCTGTTCCGCCGGTGTTGGACTTCCCCTGGTGTCCTTCTGGAGAGGACTGCGGATGGCACTTGACAGTGCAAAGCCGTGTTCTGCTGAGACACGGACGAGTCCTGAGAATGACGTCCACCTGATTGAACCACTGGTGCACGTAGGACCGTTTTCTTCCAAAGCGTGCAACTGTGCCGGTGCGTGTGTATGTGATCTCGGCTCTAACGATCTGGTAAGACTGATGGACTGCCTACTGGTGGCCTTTCATCGGTCCCCAGACGGGCCGAGGAGCTCCCGGGCCACTCGAATTGGACCAGACGATCCATTTGCGACGGGCTGGGCCAAAAATGGTATTGTCCCAAGCAGTCATTCCATGAAGGCTTCAGCGTAAGTAAATTGTCTGCGCCGGAGAAAAGAGAACAATGGTGAGACAATTATGACATTGGTCCTCTTCTGCTTGGCGCTGGGGTTCAAGGTTTGGGTCCATCTATGTCAGGGTTCAGCCCTATCCTGTACCTACTAGTCCGATAAAAAAAAATTGTGCAGTGCCAGAAAATGGTCACACTTGGAGGTAAATAAGCCACGGATGGAGGAAGGAGCTATATAAGTATGGCCTAGCTTATATGAAGCTAACATAACTGTTTTATAATGCCATACGGAGGTAGCACCGACTGCTGGATGGATATTTATTATTCAGTCACCTTAGT
>JARBER010079172.1:0-11669 GCA_030265075.1 Balanus glandula
ACAAGAGCGTGAGAAATGAGATGTCAGCCGGCCGGCGGCTACCCATCGTCATCATGGTCGATCGTCTGCTGGGGACGGACGGGTCGCTCGCCCTTATTGACGGTGGCTACCGTCAATATCAAGTGCATGGTGCACTTAAATGGTCACCTGCTACCCCTAAATATCGTTTTATATTTTCAAAAAGGGTACCATTCGACTCGCAAAACCTGAAAGACACACATAGATGTGATTCCATATCAATTTTGCGAATAGCTTTTCTTAGAGCCACACTTGTCTTAGGCCGTTTTACAACGTGCGGCAATGCACGTTGTAAAACGTGCATTGCCGTCGGCCGCCGGTGAACGTAACGGGCGGGCAGAGACATCTAGCAGATTAGTTTCTACACTACCCCATTGTCGGCCCACTTGAGATCATATTTTGGTATTGTCGGCACACTTGAGATCATATTTTTGCGCCAACTCCATCCAGTAAGTAGGCACATTTTATCAGCGCTGTGCAAAGGTGAGCAAGACAAACTCAATGACGTCAGCGAGGGCACATCAGAAAGAGACCTACATTAGGAGCGGCCGTGGTGTAACGGATGGGGCGCTCGACTATTGAGCAAAAATATTCGGGTTCATCGAGCCGTAGTCACTACCACGACAACTGCAATATGTAGGTATGCCAGAATAAAACAAAGTAAATAGGGGCGAGATGTATGAAACCAGGGAATGCAGTCCTGAGCCGCGATCCACAATCACGACCGGCCACCAGTCCACTTCGTCACCATATTGATCTTTTCTACATATATTTAAAAAGGGCCTGAAACAAAAGGTGCACTCCTTCGTCCTCCATGCATCGTGTAGTACATAATTGTTGAAACGTCTTTAAAACTGTATTCTACCAACAGAGTCGTACTAGAAATAACGCAACGAATCTTCAGCCAGTTCAGTAACATCCGGTAAATATCATTACAAATATCTGGACGCGGCAATTCGATGTACACGAGACACGTCCATTGTCCATGACTTGGCGATGGCAACGACATTACTGTCAGTCTTTCAAGTAAACGTGGCTTCTACAAAACCGTCAAAAGAGGTACGGAGCCGTCGCAAAATGAATGTCGTACAGGATCAATGATTAACAATTTTTTAACCAGAAAGTATAACTTAGCTAAAACTTATATGGCGAGACATTAATAGATGTCAACATTTTTCTTTGGAAAATTGTGCTCGACATTCATTTAAGTGTCATGATCTGGGATGTCGTGTGCATTATCTGTATAGTGAAGTCGGACCGTCGCGCGGCTGGCCGGCCGCGTGCCCAGACGGACGCGTGCCGGCCAGCCGCCGGTCCCACTAACTATGCAGATAATCCACGCGACAATACTGATAGATTCCGAGATCTCATTACAATATCAGCACATATAAAGGTAAGAGGTAATAGGTTGCAGATCATCGCTGATTCATTATAAACCAGTCCATCTACAAAGAAAAGGCACAGAAAACACACTGATTTAATACAGTACATCGCGCATGCAACAAACCCCAAGGCAATCAAAAACGTATCGTAGTCTAGAACGCACACACCTTCAACGCGACAACCGTTTACCCAAGAGCCACACGAAGACCATCCCAGTGGCTTATGGACCCCTAATCATACGTACACGTCTAACACACCCAGCTTCGCAAAGCTAACCGGTTAATGCCGGTGACAGGGATGACCATCTGGTTTCATGGAGAACAATCTAATGAACTCGCTGAACAGCCTGATCCAAAGACAGGCAGGCTGGCTGAACACACCACCGAACACAAAGCCGAACCATTGACACTCAAGGTTCGTTCGCATTGGCACCATGAAGGTAGGCTGCCCAGAGATGGCTGAGATGCTCAAATTCCGCCCCAGACAGAAGGTCGATCGTGGAAAATCCAACAACGACCGAGGTAGTTTACATTGTTTTGGCCTGAGTGTGGTATTTCATTTTATTATATTGTTGCCTCCGTTTCGGAAATTACGTTAAAATAATTGAAATGTCAAGGACCCATGGACCTGGAAATGGTCAACTGGCTGCACCAATTGACTTAACATTGTAACAATGATATGAAAGCTTTTACAACACGCGCGCGCTTATGTCAAAACATACTTGTATGATACACAGCAAAAGGCATAGCAATAGCAAAAGGCACCAAGGACCTTTAGAACTTATACAAACATGACACAAGCATTTGTCTTAAAAAATACCTAAACTGACGACATGCGTTTGTTTTATTCTTTATCTCGTATGAACTACGATTCTAAAGCACTGCAACGCAGACACAAATCATATATTTTCCCGTCTCTTGCTAAGACACATTCTCTCCATCCAACTCCACCTGACCGCATCATGGCTTGGTGGTGCCCCCAGGAGCGGCTGCCTCTCCACCGGCTGGTGCAGCGGCTGCCACCCAGTCAGCCGGTGACAACTTCTTGTTAGTCATCGTGTCCACTGCCTGCTGCGGAAGGCTGTGGCGTGTGACCATGTGTCTGCGCATGTTCCGCATCCCCGAGAGCTGCTGTCCACAAAGAGGGCAGGTGGTTTGTCCCTGGTGCTTCTTGAGATGCTCCTTCAGGTTTCGGCGGTAGGCGTAGCTGGCTCCGCAGATGTGGCACGTCGCGGGACCCTCTGGAAAAGGCGCCAACATGTGACAGGGCTGAGCTAGATGTCCAGTGCGAGGGGCGGGGCAAGTACACAGGCAACATGCCCCGGAAGTATTGGCGCTTACGATAAACTGACTTGGAACAGATCAACAGGGTGTTTCACTCTCTGACCCAAAGCCGGAAGGCTTCTGCAGTGGTCGGATTCGAATATGCAACACGTGGACTGGGAAGAAGCAGCATTGTACCGAAGTTGAACTAGCTGGCCTTGGAAACGTTTCTTTAATTATGGCTGTCAAAATAGCATAGCTTAAGATGCAGACTACATATATTTATTATCGCAGACCGCTAAATGGATAGTGGAACAGCCAAGACACAAGCTCAAAGCTCTTTATGGAGCGGATTTGGTCTACATCAATGGCAGCTTAGCGCGTAATGCTTGCTATTTCTTCATGCTGGCGGGGGTAGTTGTCCTGACATTTGGGACATGACAGTGTACCGAGCTGTATTTCATAAATCCTCTGTATTATGGAAACGTGTATTTTCTTGCATCGAAACGAAGCATAATATGTTACAAAAGGCATAACAGCGTAATGCAGATGAACTAACAGCCCCGACAGCACACGGAAACCCCCACCAATTGCTCATCAGTATCAGTTGCTAATCAGATTACATTACATATCCGAGATCATCAATGCTCGGTTACTTTTTCAATGCCAATGGCGTGTCTATCTGACACAGATGACTGTGGTGATGACAGATGGATCGCACTCGAAAAACATTATATAACTATTGAAGTACCTATTATAAACCAGCAGGAATTTGCTAGAGAGGTATACGTCTAACCACGTAATCAGGGAACATTGCCATGAAGAGGATCATCACCGAAGTGTATATCTTCGTCGAAGGAATGCACAGCGCACAGTTTCCCTCAAAAGTTCTGTCACATTTTCTGGCGGTCTAATCGGGGCTGCACGTTTAATCGGTCTAATCGGGGCTGCATGCAACGAAATACAAAGCAATGACACATTTCACTCCAAATTAAAACAAGTGAAATTAAAATTAAAACCAGGCAAGTAACGTTCGAACGTATTTTTTTCAATTCGAGCTTGAGTTGATTGATTAATTGATTAAGTTGATTAATCATACTTATTGAGTTGATTAAATTTGAAATCCTCATTTTAATTTCAAGTGCAAATGGTGTAGTTTGAGCTCTTATGAGCTCATCCCCGATATATATGGTTTTGTCAATGCGATTTTTTTTTGTAATTCCGCTGCATGCAGCACCGATTAGACGGTTGTTAGCGCCAGCAAATTTGAAAGAACTGTTGCGGGAGACTGTACACTGCACAGCTAACGCACAGATAGCAACATAACCGGTTCTTCTCTCCACCTAACGCACAGATAGCGACATAACCGGCTCTTCTCTCGATTGACGCCTGATTGACATGCCGACAAGACTTTGACATGGCGGAGTTAACGTTCGAGTCACCACCTTGCTGCTGTGTTCTGCTCCAATAGATCACACACACATCGACAGTGCACAATGCACATTCGCAAGTGAAATTATCCCGTCAAAATATCACACATCAATGTACCAACCGAGAAAAGACGAGCACACCTATCATCCGGTCCCACATGCTAGGTACATCACTGCAATGCATCCAACTGAATTCACACCGCAGCTCTGCAGAAGCCTTCACACATGCGAATTTCAGCTTCAAAACAACTCCCTGAGTCGTAAGCGCCATGTCTCGAGTATCAGGGCTGACTGTCATGAGTCGGCGGGGGCGGTGGCAGGGGCGGGGGCGGCGGGGCGGATGCGGGGTAGGTCTCGCCGCCCACAAAGCAGCCGCCACCCACAACGCCGCCGCCGCCCACAACGCCGCCTCCACCGCCAGCCCAGCGCGGCGCCGTTGTCCTCTTGTGCGTCATACTATCCACCTCCTGCCGCTGCAGACCGTGGCGGTTCACTAGATGTCTCCGCAAGTTGGCTACGGCAGAGAACTGGAGTTGACAGAGCGGACACGTCGTCTGTCCCTGATGCTTCTTCATGTGGGAAATGAGGTTGCAGCGGTGCGCGTACCGGGCTCCACAAAGGTGGCACGTGTCTGTGGACAGGGGCGGGCGTGATAAACAAAGTATACATACATACAGACAAAGATAGACAAACAGATAAGGCCGAAATTGTGGATTCGTTAAGAAACGGGTGGTCACTAAGTTTTTGGACTTACTTTGACAAGTTGTAATTTGATCGTTTTTTAATAATTTTATAATTAAATTTTGCGCAATAAAAAAACATTTAATTTTGTACATAAACGGAAAAAACACCTTATGTACTTCAATTTATCAGTGCTCATTACGTCGTTATCCGAAAAGCATGTTCAAGATTATGCGGCGGGAGTTTTTTTGCAAATATTTTTTTCCTTATGTAAATGGGTGAAATTGGTTAACAACAACATCGCGTTTTTCTCATCAAGACGCGTCGAACCATGTGCATAATGATCAGGTTAGATCATCATCGAGGTACGAAACAAATACGATACAAGCTCGGGTTTGCATAATTTGGATAAAAATGATGATTTTGGCAACCATGGATCTCGAGTGTGCAGCTTGGACGTAGGATGCAGTTGGCGCAAAAAATATGATCTCAAGTGGGCCGATGATAAATCTACTAAGGAACTAAAATGCATTAACTATTTCTCACAGGTACATACATAATATAATGTTTCATCTCGCAACATTTCACCTAAGAATGACTGAAAATGGACCAAATACAGCATATCAAAGATTGTCCCAAAAACTTATGTCCAGCTAAGAGCTTTTCCTCTTGCAAATATGACCAGCAGTTTTTCGCAAATAAAATATTACCTAAAAGAGAAAGAGAAAAACATTTGACATCAACGTGATAGTCCGTGAAGGCGCATCGACCCATGTTCATGAAGACAATATTATGTCAACAGTTAACTTCGAGCCAGATACGATACTAACTCCGGTTTGCCAAAATTGGGAGTAATATAACGAATTTGGCCGCCGAATCTCGAAAATGCTTTTCGGAAAACGACGTAATAACCGATGAGGAATCTAGGTACATAAGTTGTTTTTTGCGTGTATGTACAAAATAAAATATTCTTTCATTGTGCAAAATTTCGCCTGAAAACAATTAAAAACGAACAAATTATAACATGTCATAGCTTGTCCAAAAACTTAGTGACCACCCGTTAAATAGACACTAGGAAGTATATACCAGCACATACATAATACATATACAGATAGATAGATATATAGATACATATACATAATACATATACAGAAGATAGGGACAGATGTGGACTTCGACAACCTTTGATGACCAGGGAGACGCGTTAGGTACCAACTTTTTATTTTAACGTTAAGCCTAAGGTGGCCCGATGTTACATGGACGAATCACCTTTACTTATCGCAACACGACACCATTAACTGGTCTAACTGGTCCATGCCCAGTAAGAACACGAAATTTCCTTTTTCTTTGTTACTAAAATTGGTAAAGTTATGAATTGATCCTCTTCCATACAAATTATTTGCAAATACTAATTTGAACCCTTAGAGTTAAACAATGCATAACATGGCAAACACACCGCATCTGTATGTGCAAGGTGCAGACGATAAATTAGGGCAACTACTACGAAACTACTAAAAGGGCATTAATTTCATAAAAATGGTTTTATGGACATGAAACTTCGTAGATATGTTAATTGGCTTATGCTCTTTCAGGTTCAATCAACACATCCACATTCATTCTTCACAACACGCTCGATTTGGCTGCGAATTCAACTTTATTAACTGGCCACCAAAGTCTTGTACAAGCTTGCCATCAACTGCTTGATCTTGTTCTGGATGGACTGTTAGTTGTTGTAGGAATGTTCATTGACTTAAGCGCCATCACAAAGGTTGCGGTTATGGGAGCTAGGGGGCCAAACGTTCTTCGGCCTTCACCCTTCACGCTCTCGGTCAACAATGACTCAGTCTTGTAAGCGTTGTGGGCGGGTGCAACGTCTCTTTGAAACACGTAATGCCAGTGTCCTGCGATGCCTTCCATCAACGCGGTGGTAATCGTGTCCATCACTGAGACGTGTGCACCGGTAATCACTCCCAAACAATCTTCAAAGAAGATACAGGGCAAAACATAAACCTTTCTAGGGATAATCTTAAAGGGACATTGCCATCTTAACACCAGGTTTGAGTTGAGATAGCCATTTTGATTGCTGGGCTTTAAAAATAAGTATGACATCAGTTAAAATATCCTCAACGGTCTAATAAAAAAGATATTAGAGTCTAAATTTGACATCTGCCAAAAATAAGGCCGATGTGTAATGGTATTGGGGCTTAGTTAATGATGACGCATTCTCTATTTAGCATATTTGTATCGTTGTCGACTTGTGCAGCGATATTGGCAGCAATTAGCATAGTGAAGGTTTTCTCCGCTACACAGAATTTCTCGAAATTTTTGCTATGACGTCACCAGACCAGATAGTACTACTTCGATTTGTAAGAGTTTGAGTTATTTTTTAAGGAAACAAGTGTGATAATCGTGATCAGCAGCATTCATTTAATCATTTTGCATAATTTGACATACATTTGACAACTTACAAAAAGGTGGGAATGTCCCTTTAAGAATCATCACCGTGTGGGCTCTTCGTATACCTTTACATCCACAAAAACAGTTATGGGACCTCGCCAGCAAATATTTTGCCATGAAATTGTTATTGAACTCGATGGCAAAGATTTATCGGCAGCTTGTTGAACTCCTAAAATTTATCCCTGTATCCGCCCGGCGCGAAGTCCGAAGGCAATGACTGTCCATTTCGGTTCCTGCATTGTGACAAATTTAGTCAGCAGCATAAAATCCTCTCCTAAGGCACACAACACGCATGTGATGCTTTGTACACTTCGCTCACATTAATAAAGCTAGCTTACGGCAGTGTATTCACGCTCCAAAAACTGTCCTAATTTATCGTCCGCACCCTGTATGCGAATACCCATTTTTAAATACCATCCAGCAAACACATATTTTTTTCAGCTAGCATGTATTGCTCCAAATGAAGAATGATATCCAATGAGTTGAAGTATTAAGTTACACAATACAAAACTGCAACGCGGATTTGAATGGAAAACGTGCATTGCAAAGAATACTCGATAAGCCATCAAGGTTGACTGGGGCGGCAGACAGCGGGGCACACACTTGGGATTTTTTACTAACTCGGTTATGGTTGCGAGGAGTGTGTGAGTGAACCCCCCCCCCCTTCCACATTTTGGCTCGATAGGCTTTCCAAATCAGTGACTTTTTTGCCACTGATAGTATTACAAAACCGGCTTAACTAACATAACCAGACGTTCAAGGGAAACTATCTTAAGTGTTTTTATATTTTGTTATCTCTTCCTTGAGTGAGTGGCGCGACTTTATCTTTATTTTCTCTTGGTGTTTAAGTAAGGTGCGGTTGTCGCGTTGGCCAGAGAGAGGGTCACTCTAGCAAAGGCTTCCAAATTGAGCCTTTTAAAGTAGAGCCTTTAAAAACAAAAGTTTTCAATGAGGCCATCGCTCTTTATGTCCAAACATATGTACAACATATATTAAGTCTTACAGACCCATGGAATTCGCATGAATATCCTCAATGAAACCGAATTTACGAAAACATGCTAAGCAAGAACGAAGACTGCCAAAATATGTTAACCAGACTAAACATCACACTAAGTAAACTGATTACTGATAACCGAATTCATTGTCGTTTGAGCGCATCTAAACAAATATATGACGTCTGCCCCCTGCCCGTTGATTCGTACAATCAAGCCTGATCTCTGTCCGAGCCGTAGTCGTCTTCGGGTCGTCCATCAGCGGGCGGCCTGGCAGCTGCCTCTTGCCAGCCGACAGCCGCCGGCGGTCTGCTCTGCTGGTCGGCGCCGGACGACAGCTCGGCCACCGCCTGCCAGCTGCCGGCAGCAGCGGCCAACGACGACGTCCGCGTCTTGGTCATCCTGTTGACCTCCTCCTGGCTCAGGTGGTGCGCCGACAACATGTGCCGCCTCATGTTGTACTTGAGGGTGAATTCCTTCATGCAGAAGGGGCAGGTGGTTTCGCCCTGGTGCTGCCGCATGTGCGAGACCAGGTGGTTGCGGTTGATATATCCGGTGCCACAGACTGGGCAGACATGCCGCCGGCGATCTGAAGCAGGGAGCAGAGACGGGCGACCGACACCACCCGTTACAGACGCCGACTGGACAGACCGAGCAGGCCAGGCCGTCAGACTGACGCACTGAGGCGCAGCCGCAGCATTGACATTGACACCTAGTGATTGTTTCTTAGAGTGGAATAGGCACTGGGACTTCCTTAGATAATGCGGCAATAATAAGGCTGTGTTGGTCCAGCCACCTCACCAGCAGCGAGGTCCGCTGAAAAGCTGGTCCATGATCATCATGGACCATGTGGATTCTCTGTTAATCTGGGGTTGGATGTCTCAGTTCAGTGCCTGGGCAACATATGTGTAGCGATGCTGTGCTTATTAATTGTATAAAAAGCAGTAAGATCTCCTTTCTCACACGGATGTTTATTACCTAATTCCAATTAATAATATACGCGCATAGGACACGTCAAAACGAAGACGTGCTGAGAAAAAACGAAGTGCTGCACATTAAAAATGAACACCATTGTATCAGAAATATCAACAAAAAAAACATTCGTTAAGAACATGAAAACCAGTTGTCATTGTCATACAAATGAGGCCATGTTTGGATATTGTCATTCATTTTCAGCACAAGTATATAGATCATTAGGCATAATATTCTGACACGAAAGCAAACCTCTAGCGTTGATAATTTTCATCGAAATAGGCACATATGCAGATCAGGTGGAACATGATTTTCACTATCATGCACACCGTAAGCCGATACCACCAATACCAGACATGAAGAAGTAATTTGAGTAATTAAAAGTAATTTGTGCAATATTATCAATATGGGTAGTGAAAACAAATGTGGACAGTGAAAACAACATTCATTAGTACAGACCTTCACACATCAGGTGCACACCAGTCAGATTAGCGGCAAAAGCGATGCGAACAGACGGATAGACCATCGTCAAAAGTACAGTCCATCACACCGCATAGCGATCCGACGGTACCTATACAGAACACAACACCAATCTCACCACTGCAGTTCACAAGACAAATTTTGAGTGGAGTCACTATCTTCGGTCCAACAAACCAGTCCTGGTCATGCCGGGTCGATGTTCGGAGTCGCAATCGTATTTTGAGCAGCCCAAGACGGCGCTGGCGGCTTCTTGGTCATAATGTCCACCTGCTGGTGGGTAAGATCGTGCGCCGTAAGCATGTGTCTGCGCATGTTGGACTTAAAGGCGAACTCCTTGACACAGAGAGGACAGCGCGTCTGGCCCTGGTGCTGCTTCATGTGGTCCCGCAGGTGGCGCTTGTGCACGTAGCGCGCGCCGCAGACTGGGCATGCGTACGGACGCTCTGAAACAGATAACGCAGGGGTAATAGGAATAGTAATTAGGCGCTGTACATTGCCCTTGTCCCACGTCCTGCCCATTGTCACATCACATTCCTTATTTATCAAGATATTCGGTGGCGTACACGTACACATATGAATAACAGCCGTGTGAGTTGGGAGATATGAACCAGACCCGGGCCAGCCCGATCAACAGGCGAGCTTTGCTTGGAATAGTTTGATGAGTACACTCAACATTGCATGAATACAATGAATTCTGCTCATTGATGCAAGTATATAAAAGTAATCAGATAACACATTTCAATCATAATATGTATTTTCGTGGAATCACACTTTTTAACCAGGTTAACTTATGCATCTCTCTATTGAAATACCACTTCAATGCATCAGTATAGCACTCGAGCACTTCATTTGCTCTTTAGGATACAGTGATTTAAGTACATGTAGACTCATACACCAAAGATACATTGAAAAACACCAGTCAGGCAAGCTGCTCCTGAGTAAATACTGACACCACAATGCCTTACCGAAAGCTATTGCAGATGCTCGTTCGACCTCGACGATGAAGACCAAAGACGCAAGAAATTGCGTCTCAAGATCAAATGAAAGGACATGAAAACATCGGCGTCATCATTTCACGTCTCACGCAACATCATGACTGACAACAAAACTGGAAAAACAACACTTCGTCTCAAGACACAGCCCTTCAAGCGAACGTCAAACTTCATCGCGGTCATCCGCTACATCAGACGCAGCTTCTTGTTGGTCATGCTGTCCACCTCCGCCTGTGTGAGTCCGTGCAAATTGACCATGTGTCTGCGCAAGGTGAACATCATGGCGAACTGGAGTTGGCAAAACGGACACGTCGTA
This sequence comes from Balanus glandula, assembly GCA_030265075.1. NCBI lineage: Eukaryota > Metazoa > Arthropoda > Thecostraca > Balanomorpha > Balanidae > Balanus > Balanus glandula. Next base: position 10,984 of record JARBER010079172.1, read on the forward strand.
TGCCCCCGATGCTTCTTCATATGGGAGATGAGGTTGCAGCGGTGCGCGTACCGGGCTCCACAAAGGTGGCACGTGTGCGGACCATCTGTGAACAGGGGCGGGCGTGATAAACAAAGTAGACAAACTTGAAATTATTTATGTGATTAATGTCAAGTATTCATTATGTATTTATTCACTGACGTCGTAGTGGCCGTCCCCTAAACATGGCCGAAGCCAAAGGGGCAGAGAGAGATACAAGATACAGAGATACAGAGATGGCAGAGAGTCATACAATGGAATAGTTGCAGTGGGTAAAGTACAAGCATACAATTTAATACAGTAAAAGTAAAATACAAGCATACAATATAAAACAGTAGAAGTAAAATTACAAATGAACAATACAGTAAAAGTAAAAGTAAAATTACACATGTACATTACAGCAAAAGTAAAAGTAAAAATACAAATAAACAATCACACTATCACAACCCATGTCACATCAGCCCATCAGCTGGGACCCATACTGTCACCAAGCGCCAGTCGCCTCTTCAGTGCGCGCTTGAACACGGGTACAGCCATGTCGGCGAAATCAGGCGGCAGCGAGTTATACTGGTCAGCGGCACGATGTACAAACCACGGTTCTTATAGATACGGTTGGGCAACGACCCACGTGACACATTACCCAACCCTAAGGGCACCAATAGTGGGGA
>JARBER010079283.1:0-11669 GCA_030265075.1 Balanus glandula
CGCACGCCGCACGCCACACGCCGCACGCCGCACGCCGCACGCCGCACGCCGCACGCCGCACGCCGCACGCTGCACGCCGCATGCCGCACGCCGCACGCCGCATGCCGCACGCCACTGTGCCCTCCCCACGCATTACCGTGTTGTGTCAGAAGCTTCCCAGGGGAGGCTGTCGTGTGTGCGGGGCGGCAATACTCAGAGCTGCCCACTAGGCAGTAGGCACTAACAAGTAGCTCGGAGCTCGCTGGTGACACAGACCAGGGTGAAGGCAGGCATAGGGCCCGCTGGCGTGACCACCAGAACACGCAAGCCAGTTTTGTGGAGGGAGGAATGAGGAGGGGTGGGGGAGGGGTGGATAGAGGTGACTTTCGATAACGCCGCGACATTCGACAAAAAAGCTGAGCCGGACCAGCTTTATATATATATATATATATATATATATATAAGACGTCTCAGTGGGCGAAGGAAACACGAGCTTGTAAAAGCCCGATTGCATCGTCGCTAGTGTGGTTTCAAACTAACACAAATTATCACGTTATCGTTTTGCCCTTTCTGAGGTACGGGACACGAGTGTGTACTGTGTAATTGCGACACAGGGAGATACTTGCAATACTTGCGCTTACACAGATCTTGCGAGATGGAGAGGGCGTGGTTGTTGTTTTACGCCACACGTTGGTATTTATATTTAGCTTTAAAAGACGCATTCCGATATTTTTACGCCAATGTGAGTTCCCGTCAAATCGCCGGCCAGCCAGCGCGGGCCACCGCGGGCAAAAGGGGAGTAGCCTATAGGCCAGCCCTGAGCCAAAATGAGTGTTCTGGCACTCCTGACGTGTCACGTGCAGCACCATGCTGACCCCTCATCCAAGAGCAAAGCATGACAATAACCTGATTGATTGACTGGGGCTATCAGATAGTGAAGACCGCTAGTCAATCGAATGCGGGATTCCAAAGACATAACCTTCTGACTAGCGTTATGGTCGGGCCCGGTCGGCCCGGTCGGCCGCTCATATGTAAATTCTGTATTTCAGTGAGGAGTGCAGACTCGCTCGAGCTTTGCGCTCTTTGGTGACCAGCGAAGTTGCATATGTTAGGCGTACAGTGTTACTTAAGTGCTGCTAAAAAATAATCGCAAGGATATAGGAAATATTTAAAAGAACATACCTAGCACCAACATCAAATGCTAAGTAGCTACAATAGTTTTATACCCAGACTCTTCTTTGCGATCAGCCAGGCACCACTGCTGAGCACTGCCTGGGAATCCATTGAGGAATGTATTCAAACCGATTGCATTCACACAGATATATCGCCAAGTCTACAAGGCATTAATCACGCTCTTCTGCTTCACAAACTAAAGCAATCATGCAACATTGCAGACAGTGCATTGCAATGGGTTCCTTCATATCTCAAAAACAGACAATAACGCGTAGTTGCAAACGGACGGTGCTCGGTACGGTGCAGGGTAATCTGACCTCGAGTACACCCGAGAGAGGTGTTATATCAGCGTTACCGTCTGCGATGTCAATAGTCTTCCTATTGGGATATCCCATGGGGGTTCTGTTGTTCGCGGATGACGCGAAATTATACATGAGAATTTCAAGTAAATTGATGCCCAGACCCTTCAAAATGACCTCAACAAGCTATAAGAACAAAAGTACTGCAGTTAAAGTTAAACTCGTCTAAATGCTAATTTTTCTGAACGACCTTGAAGCCGAAGCCCCTAGAAACAAGGTATTACATTGATGGGATTGCACTGGACACGTTGATCAAGTTCGAGATCTCGAAGTTATACTTGACACAAAGCTCCCACTCGGACTACAAGTAACTAGGTAATTCAGCGAAAAGGGCAAACAGAGCTCTAAGTGTACTAATCAGATCGTTTCAAAAGGCGAACCTCAGTGGATACCTCAATGATCGATCCATTATCACTGCCTAAGTAGGCAACACAATACTGCGCTCACGTACGCTCCATCTTGGAGTATTGTATCGTAATTTGGGAGTCGCCGCTTCATCCACACTATTATATCAGAAAGAGTTGGGCTTATGTTGTTTTTTCATTTGACTTAGCTCTTAGATCCGTTTTCAATCTTCATCAATTTTGTATAATGAGTTACTAAAACATTTTAACCTCGTTTCTGTCTCTGCGCGTAGAATGCAGCACGAAATTATGTTTTTGGGCAACGCTTTAATCGGCAAAGTCCACTCATCATTTGTCCTACAATCATTTTCATTCAGTGTAGCATCTCGCGCTACAAGAGAACAGTCTCAAACCCCCTTCAGAATTCCGTTTGCCAGGGTTGACACCGTGAGAGAGAGTAACGTAAGATTACCCAAGCTGACTAGCCTTGTTCGTGGTCAATAGTTACGTTTCTCACCTGACTTATTGTCAGACTCTCTTACAGCTTTTCGCGGCAATGCCAAATCATGTGTTTCTGCGATGTAAACTAGTCAAACAGCCGCCCTTTATGTACCGTACGATTTACTAATTTGGTGCTGAAGTGTGATACGTATATGCAGGCATGGCCTGCGCATGTTACGCTACGGAATTACGCTACGCTACGCATAGCCAAAGATACGAGACCAAATTACGTTTTGTTATATTTTGCTGCGCTGCTGATTACGCTATTTGTATTTAAACGTATACGTTTAAATAATTTAATAATTTAAATAATTTAATTTAATTAATAAATAGCTCAGCATATATCGTACTACTATACAAATACTAAGGGTAGCATGAAAATCAGCAGTATGCTGCAAAACATGTATTTGGATTTCCAGAACGTATGTGTTAACCAGTATCCCTTGTCTATAGACATGGGATATACAAGCTCTCTTGGCTGAAAAGACTTCAACCAAATATACCGATATTTGAGTTTAGGGCGAATAAATGTGACAATGGAAAAAGACTGCGGTGCTAAATTAACGCACGCTCTCGTTTTACAGCGCTGCATTTTCTCGTCTCAAGCAAAACATTCAAATAACTTACGACCTTCGTCGTAAATTGGCGCGATGTATGACAATTTTTGAGTATATAAAAAAATAAACTGTGTTTACAAATATATCTTAAAATGGTGCTCTTATTTCTTTTGAAATTGTGAACTATGTTCTTTTGTCCCGGGGCGATATTTGCCCGCCCATCTGCCATCCCCGCTTAGGGCGCCGACTCCGTTGTTATGCTACAAAATGCCTGGCGTTGCAGATACATTACTCAGACGGAGTGAGTGAGAACGCGAAGCGTTCGAACGAACGCAGTCGTAAAGGAAACAGACCACCTTCTGAAAATTTATCAGAAAACAAACTGATTATGTTGTTTAACACAGTTAATTTGTCTGTTCTAAAAAATGGCAAAAAAATGTTGTTAATAAAAGTTGTAAATTAGTTAAAGTTGTTAAAAGTTGTTAATTGTCATATTACCAAAAACTATATATGCATACTCTCTGACTCAGTGTTCAAATAAAACGCATGCTGCTTAACCAATCAGAACTATGCTGTGGTCTGCACGCTAGCACGGGATAGATGCGCCCAACTCTAACTGCAAGCTGATTGGCTGATTCTTATTGGTCTATGGTGGTCTGATTGTATTACCTCTGCGCAGGTGTGCTCTGGAAAGCATAATTCGCATTCTTAGATCTGAAATCTGTATTCCTTTCACGAAAATTGAAATATCTTCGAGAAGAGTGTATTTTCAGCCGAAAGCTATGAGACTTAGAGATTTCTCGTCACGGGCTACAAAACTGCTATCTCAGTTCAAAACAAATGTTGAAGGTGGTCTATTTCCTTTAAGCGCTGACCAGCCGAGGATAATAGCATATTTACCTAGATTACGACGCCGTAAGTGGCTTCAAAACCAGACACCTCGATAATAACTCGATAAACACAGATTTAAATGATGAACGGATGCATTACAAAAAAATGTTATGTGGTAAAAACAATGCACTGGCTGCGTCACTGGATGCAAATGATATTGGGAGCTCATTTATCGAGCTTGCACGACCTGTGCTATATGCAACAGCTGACCAAAGCCTTCAGTTCACGCCTGAAGGCTGGACATTGAACAAAGCCAATTAGCAAATGCAGCAGCAGCTCCACAGTCAGTATCCCGTGTGATGGGTCGGACCCATGACAGACCGTACTGCGCGCAATCCCTCGTTACTCTGACTATGTCCAGTCGCGGTACAGCGTTACTCTGATCATGTCCAGTCACGGAGCAGCGTTTCTCTGAACATGTCCAGTCGCGGTACAGCGTTACACCGAACATGTCCAGTCGCGATACATTGCTACTCAGACCCCTGAGACTCGCGGTGCTCGATAGTCGATACAGTGCAGCTGCACTCAGACCGTGTTCGTGGCAGTACAGGCAGCAGACCGTGCTCGGTACAGCCGCCTGCCAAAATCGATCGCGCCGTAATTCAATCCTCGCCTGGGAAATGGGTTCGCGGCGCTGCGGGTCGCGCCGCGCGGCCATCGCCACTGGCGTTCAAACTGCGGCGACCACGGCCGACCGAGCTGCCAGCGGCGACCCCGGCGCGATATATGGCCGCGACCCGCGTCCCGCAGCGGCCCTGGGCACAGCGGGAGGCCAGATAGGCACAGCGGCAGTCCAGATACGGCCGCGAGCCGCTCGCAGCTGGTAGGATAACTAACCCATGGATGCTACGGCCACGGCGTGGTGGTATAGGGGAGGTCGGGGTCAATTGGCCGTTTTTTCTGAAGCGATATATTTTAAAATCATGAAATCATTTTCTCGCTTACACAATGCTATTTGGTGCCACATGCATTTGTCATTATTTGGTATATGAAGCATTAAACGACAAAATAATTATTTTTAGTAGAAACCGCACATTCTTTACAGGTCGGTCAACCGGCCAAGTAATTGCCGGGGCAACTTGGCCGGGGTTTGAGATATAATAGATGCGCATGACGTATCCGTCTTATTCCTTCTGAATGATGTTGTCATAGGCCATTATTGGATGATTCATGTAAAATTTGTGTCCATTTCACATATACGGTGTCCGCCAAGGTCATCTGAAGGTCTCCAATGCTTTTGTGTCAATAACTTTACACAGAATAAAGATATAGGCGTGAAAACAGCACCAATGCGTTTGTCTCGTCTAGATGTGTATTTAATGTGCAATATGACCTACTTGAGTCACAGCTGAACTTGTATCTGAGATCACTGCGGTGAAAGCCGCCCGGTACAAACCGGCCAATTCGCCCCGGAACGGTTTGTGAATCTAAACAGCTTACAGGCTCGCCAAAGGTATCACTATAACTTGCCAATTAGTCACAGTAGAAACTTACATTGCTAATACATCACACCGGGTTATCAAATTTTGATGCGACCTATGCACTAGTCAACATACAATGTTTCGTACGGGAGTAAAAGTTACGGCTTTTGGTGATAATTCACATTTTATCACTTTTGAAGAAAACTTCTTTGAAAATGCATAATAGGTATTATGTTTGCTTTATCTGCACCTAACTCATGTAAATGGCAAGAGGTCCAAATACATTCTTTCAGGGCTGCCGTAAAGCGTAAACATGGGGGCGATCATGTCGCCCCGCCGGCCAATTGACCCCGTTCTCTCCTACTTATATGCACGCTGTCCATCTAGGACCATGGTATCCATATTACTATTTGAGGACCGTCTCCAGTCTATCACAAAACTTTGAAAACACATCACAAAATAAAAATGATCGTGTGCTATGGTATGCAACTTTAAGGATTTTAAGAATTATAAACTCATTTAGTTTTGAACCAGTATTCTAAGATCGTGTTTGGAACTAAGTTTTGGACAGCTTTGAGTAGAGCAGTTTTGGACAAAGTTGTATTAAATAACTAACGTAAATAGGAGCATAATAGTAGAAGTATGTGCAAAGTAATGCTTTACGATAAAAACGGGTTTATAAATCACTCAATGAATCACGTCATTACAGTGGAAGGCCAATCAGATCCGATCACGGTTACTACAGTGTCACATTCAATAGTAAGCAGCCACGGAATTACTTCGAAACGAAGACCATCGAAATACGGTACGGCTTCATTTAAATGACCATATACATTAACTGGGTGTGGATCTTTCACGGGTTTAACGGGTGTATAACGGGTGTGACAGGCCTGTGTGCAATGGGTATGACAGTTATGTGTACCGGTTATAACGTGTTTATTACGTCTTCAACAGGGATACCTCGGGTCGCACGGGTGCATATCAGGCACCGCGGTTTTTCACGAGGATATGATGGGTGCACAAACGTAATATATAAGTACAAGTGTGCCACGGGTAGTACGGGTCATTAATCCCCAATTCACTATTTTCCTATCACTGGCTTGCACCACCACATAATCTGTAATCGACCAGCGGAGCGGACGGGTTAACACTAGTGACATCCACTACTTGATATTGTTTCTTGAGATTGCTTGTCCTGAGTGATATATACGAGATAGATAAATTACAATGCAAAGGGACAAATATATCGGATGAGTTCACAACCACGAAGAAACAAAAAATACATGCAAAAGCGTCCAAGGACAAGATCCAGTGCAGCGATGCTAGTGCTGTCGGCTCGATACACACTCAGCCATTGCTTAAGTATGCATGGGCTCAGGGTGGAGCGCTTTACCATTGATTTGTGGTGTTATGTCGCTCATTCATAAACTGCTTGGAAAGACATAAGCAATCTCTAGAAAACACAATAGTAAATCAGACTACAAATTCGAAGTGAAATGTTAATTTACGTCTTTTATAATGCAATACAGAAGTAAGGCAGTATTCTCAAAATGGTATCATATTCTGTCGTTCCTTAGAGTAAAGCATACAGTAGATATGTATTGCATGCAAAACCATTTAACTTAAAAAGATTATTAATGCATCGGCTTGCAGTTATGCGTTTTATCCATAATATATGGAATAGGTGATACAAAATACCTAAAAAAACGATCTATTCACAAAGCTTTCGGTGCATAATATACCTTGTTCATTGCACTGTGATGAAGAACACAAAAGCTAAGTGTTATTCGTTGCAGTACAATGACCAAGGTACAATATATACCAAAATATGTGTGCATAAGTCTGCTTTTTAGTCTTTTTTAATCACTTACTCCTCTTCCAATTCTGTCATATCCTTTGAATTAGCGATGTAGTGATGTAAGAAGCTAATTGGACAAAAACCATTTTCACAATGAGTTGTTGCGCTCCTGAGGATATTTTTTTTAGGATCGCCTCATAAAATTTATGGGTATATAAGTTTTAGGTTGAATTTTTACATGTCATTTTTTATAAATGTTTTCAATAGTGACTTTTTAGCACAAAATTGCATGTAAAAGTGCATCCCAAGGCTATTATACCAAAAACTTCTGACATTATACTTAAAACCCCAGTGTTGTTATCCTCAGCAGTGCAAAAGTCCATCGCCAAAACGGCTCATGATGGCATCCTCAGAGGCGCAACAATCCATCGTGAAAACCTCTTTTACAATTAACTTATCTAGTATTCTAACTCTAATACTCTATTATCTTACTATAGAATAGCTCTATATATGTACATATATAAATGTTTATGTATAGAGAATGGTGACGACGATAGATGAATCGTTATAACTGAGAAAGGCGTCATCCACCGCCCTGGCTCAATACGATACCGAAGCATCAGCAGCTTCAAACATCTAACATTGCAGAGCTTTGGTCAGTTGGAGCACCAAATCGCTCGCACGGGACAGTAAAACGGTCTTAAGCAGGTCTTAAGACTGAGTTATGACCCGTGACACAAAAGGCGCACAAACCAAGGCTTACTACAAACTCAGAGAAGGAGATGTGCGCACTTCTAGTTCACAAAAACTGCCGCCAAAAACATGTGAGGGAAGAAGCGGATGTCTCATGCGTAGCCTGTACCCATCACTGCAGTATGCTGAGTGTATGCGAGCGCCAAGCACTGCTCAAATATGTACCCTGGTGCGTGTGGCGTAACTGTTATTACGCGCTCTATCGATCCCAGTATGCGTGACAGGAGACAGCAGCCTGCGATGTAATACACAATACACCACTCCATAGACATCAATATGCCGTTCACCATTCTCTTACTAACTATTGCGGATATGATGTGTCGCCTGTATTCTCATTATGATGCACCCACACTGTACACTGTACATACAGTGTACAGGGTGTGTGACAGAAAATGAACCCGCCTTTAAGTCGTGTAACTATTGTAATAGTGTTGATAGATATACATTTTTACACAATTCAAATTTCAATTCATGGAAGTTTGCGTTTCCGAAATTCCTGTTCATTATTGATTCTTATCGCACACTATTATCAACTCAAAACTGCCTAAAAAATAGTGTTGGTTACGTTTTTCTGTGTGTTCGGTTAATGATGCAATGGCACAGGATACCTCATGAAAAAGTCGTCTAAGCTTTTCTTCTGGTTGTTGCAGAATATCGTAAATGAATCCTCTGGAAGTATATCGTTTTAAGAAATTTTGCGCGTGCGTTATCTCCACTCAGTGCAAAAGTGCAAAAAACAAAGGAGTGAAAACGCTAACATCAAATTATTGCTTACATATAATTGACAAATGAATTTGACGCGAGGAAGATCCAGATATTGCAAAAGAATGCAAAGTCGGATACACAAGCGCCTTACTTTGTATAGAAATTTATAAGCATGTCGCATTCTTTATTACAATCGTTTGTTGTCATTGGCGCGAGGTAGTTTGCCTCAACTGTCTCAAGATAGATTGCATTTGTCTAAAAAAATGCGTATTAAGACAAAGTATGGTCACCATTTCAACCACCGTATGTGAGACCTTTGTCATCATACATGGAACCAAGTGTGATTTGAATTTTATTGTCATGATATTCTAAGTAATTATATATCCAGCCACTTTTATATGGATTAACGGATGCATCATATTTATTAATTAGAATGAAATAAAATTGCACCGCCCTCCTATAGAACTATAATAGTGTTTCTGAGTGAATTTCTGGATTTATTTACAATGATTTGTCTTATTTGGTGTTGCAATTTTGCCTGCAAATATGCGATCGACTCATTTGCCGACCAAAATAAAGTTGGTAACGACCCATATTTAAGGCAGCGTTGAGTTGTCAATGCTCTGTACCAAAGAAGTAAGATAGGAACTGAATCGAAATTTAGGGAATATAAACTTGCGTTCATTGCTTTTATAATCGTGCATGAAGTCCTTATCGGCACTATTACCAGAATTACGCGACTTTAAAAATACGTTCATTTTTCCACCACACCCTGTACAATGTGTAATAATCGGAAATATGCAATCAGACTGTATGCCAGTCTTTTGATAGAATAGAAGCACCTGGGACAGACTACTGACCTGATCCGCAGCGATCTACCTGCCTGATCTGATCTGCTCTGATCCATCATCTACCCCCGGCGCTGGACCTACCTGCCGTAACCCTCCCCTGACCTGCTGCGGCCATGCACCACTCTTCTATAGACCAAGACTGACCTACAGTGACCCTGAACTGACCTTCAGTGGTGACCATGGAATAACCCTGAGTTGACCTTAAGTGACCCTGGGACAGTCCTGAACTGACGCACCTACAGTGATTTTAGAATTACCCTCAAATGACTCACAGTGATCCAGGAATAGCACTGACCTGACATACTGTAGCCCTAAATGACCCTGAAGGAACCCTGAACTAACTTATATTATTGATGGACTGACTGCTTTCTGTTGTTTATTTACGCGGAACTAGCCAATGAGATCGGCTTCAATGCTCAAGCCAGATGGAGCCATTTTCTTTAGTCATGTCAAATATTTTTCACATAACCTTTACCTACAATGTAATCGACGACAAAATCATTCGTGTATACATTTTCATAATTAGTGCAGTGGAATGGGAGTTATTCATGAAACCCATGCGTTCAAACATGCATGCAAGCATCCAAGCAAGCACGAGACGGATTTCGGCCCATCTGTGAGACTACGTTCGCTTGAACTCTTCGCGTTCTCACTCACTCCGTCTGAAAAATGCAATGTCTTTAGATTTCCTTTGGAAAAAAATACAGGCAACACATAACTGTTAACAGCGTCTCTCTATCTCTCTCTCCGTTCGGAAGTTACACTAAGCGCCCACTGCATGCGATATAATGCAAAATGCAAAGTAAGTGCCAGCATTGTTGACGATTTCTGTGACTTAGGCTATTCACGAAAGTTAACCTTAAAATAATATTTGGTCAGATAGCTAATACAACGACGAGTATTTTGACGGTAAAATATTTGTTTTATAGCTAGTTTAACTTTGGTATCGACGAAGGACAGAAAATAGTTATTTGGGACATGGTTGATCTTAGGACTAAAACTGGACATAGTCGTTAGATTGTTATTGTCGCAAGTGCGCCGCAGAACATAGCACATTTTGAATCTGATTGACTACACTGTAGTGGGGATAGTGTTATTGATATCGAAAGCAAACATAATTTAAAAGAATATTGGTGAAAATTCAACTATGAGGGCGAGTTTTATCTTATCAAACATTGAAACCACTTACCATTTACTACTTACCAACATACAAATATTTTCACCATACAAAAGAGTAGACACACTCCCTTTAACAGAAGTGCTAATGGCCAACCGGAAGCGATAATGTACCGCCGAGCCTCAGCTTAACCCTCCTGCATTGAGCTCTCGAAAAATATGTACTCTGTCTTCTAAACAGCCGGTCTTCTAAACGGCCATGCACTTAACTGTTGCATGCACTCGTGACATTAAACATTCCGTTTATGAACTCGACTTCAGCTCGTTCATAAACAGAATCGTTAATGTCGCTCGTGAATAATACGATAATGTAGCCATCTACTGACCCACCATAGTCTCAAACTGCCTTAAATACCTTATATAGCACAATAATTAACTTATATAGCCGTAAACTAAACTGCTATACTCCTAGACTAAGCTGTTGCAGCTCTTAATGAGCCGTTACGTTCCTGGACTTCAATGATCTCTTTTGACCTGCTGTGCACCTGTACTGACCCATGCCGTAGCTCAGAGCTCACACTATCACTAGTGCTGTCATTTTATCACCGGTACTTTAAAGCCAGTGGTTATCAGCTTGAATGATATGGGTAAGTCAATCTGTCGGTCATAATGATGGGTACCCAAGGCCACATTGCGCAGACCACGGCCATGTTCTGTGGGTCGATTACCGCGTCGGAATACCGGAATTTAGATAATGTTCGCATTTCCTACACATGTGACGTGGAAAAAGACATACCTTACAATGCAACAGGTGACGGCCGACGTAGGTTCCGGGGAATCCCGCGGGAGCGCGGCTTTAAGTTATGCGGTACAGCATAACTGCAGGCGTTTGATACTAGCGCCATCTAGGATCCGGAATATAAGTTGACTCTAGACATGTGTGTTGTTGCTCATGCGCAAAACGGTGGTTCCCTAAACTTGTTGAGATCATGTAAGCTGTGTCAAAACGTTAGATATATTTAATGATTGATTGTTTTTTGTCAACTTTGTGATATTGTGTTCACAGTTAAGCAGATTGGTACTAGGATAACTAAACTTGCAGTATGCGCCATCATGAATCATAACGCTACACTTTCTCGCTTATCTGCTTATTCGCAATCTTTCCTCTGGAAGGCCCTATTACTCCAAGAAGACTAGTAGAAACCAAGCGATAAAATGAAT
>JARBER010079394.1:0-11667 GCA_030265075.1 Balanus glandula
GGGAGAAAATGCCCCTGTTAAACAGAACTGAATTGTAGTTTCTACTGTAAAATGGACTGTGCCCTGTTTGAGTGATTTTTGAGGGCCCATAATATTAAACACTATCATGTTATTCATGTTAATATCCCTACCGAAAGTGAGTACAATTTGAAATCGCTAAGCGCTCTATGACATCATATGTTACATGTATAGCAAGTAGGAAGGTACGTATACGATATTATGTACCCGCCTATAGAAGTTATCACCATCGCCCTGCTGGAGGTAATTTGACCTCCCTCTGGTTTTTCGGTTATAGTGAGAAAACAATTACGCTCAGTGCCACCAAATTTAGCAACTCTGTTCGGGAATGAAATGACCACATTTGGTAAAGGTGTATATGTATATATATATATATATATATATATAAGTTAACAGAATACTCGGATTTGATTCCAAATATTCGGCCCCCTATTGTTAGCACAAATGAGCGACAGTTATTGGACACGCATTTGCACGAACCGAGACAGCCGAGCCGAGATTGTATCAGCTTAACATCTCCGCCTCAAACTATATCCTTGCAAAATGCACAAGTATAACATGCCTAAGGTCTACCATAAAATTACAATGTCAAATGTAGAAAGCTGCTATTTTACTTTTAGATTCGGAACAAATCGATATGATAACCTGACAGTGGCATATTATAATGAAGGTAAAGCACAATTATACAAAGGGTCATCATCTCCCCCAAGCAGAGGGTAGAACAGAAAGTAGTACTAGACAGCATTGCGGGGGACTGAGACAGCAAGCTGATACGATCAATTTCACCCATACCCTATTACTTTACAAATACAAATGAGTACAAAACCAACGCCTTGCTGGTCCCACAAACATGCCAATACCAAGCTACACATAATTCACGGTTGATTGCCGCTTCAAGAAACCGACAAGAAAAATCACGCTCTGATAAATGTACTGTTAAGAGTTGCACATCGGAGTCATTTAAATTGTTATGCTGATCATATAAAACATTCAAAATTAAATTTACATAACCTGTGAAGTGCAAATCAACTGGCGGTGTCACCCAAAATAGGCACTGGAAAAATACACACGTGAACACTCAGGATGCTATGAACACACTGCACGCCAGAACCACCCCTCCAGAAGCGCCGAAGCCTCTCCGGTGCTCGGTAGTCAAGTCACCAACGAAGGCAAGAGGCCCAAAACCATTAAATCAGTTCCAAAGCTGTTAGCTGAGCTGCGGCGCGGCGGCGGGCCGGCCTCACCACCGCGGAAGCCATGCGGGCGGCGCGCCGGAGCAGACTGCACCGCCGACCGCTGCAGCGCACTCACTTGCTTCGACTCGTGAGCCGCCGTTACCGACTGAACTTTATGCAATGACGTGATAATGATTTAGGGAGAAACGGGCGGCAGCCATCTTGTGTGACGGTGTTATAGGTGGCCGGGGCAGCGCGCTCGCACAATTATTGGTGCACCCACCATGGCTTATTCTCCTGAAACTGTCGAGCGTTGACTGAGCGAGCGGTGACGGCGCAGCCACTGCGGCGACAGCAGATCTTAGAGACCGTCCGGCACGGATGCCCGGCGCCCCACGCGGCCACAGCGCCAGACACAGCCAGTCTAATCAAAACGGCGGCGGCGGACAGGCAGACAGGCGCAGGGGGGAGGGCGCCGTCTCAGGAGGCGTTAGAGGTCCGAGAGTGCAGCGGAAGGGGGGGGGGGGGCCGGGGAAATATTATTCCTCTAATGTATGTTGGTTGTGAAATGTGAATGACATTGCGGAATCAGCTGCACATTATGTGATACAGACATTCTAAAGAGTTTTGCGGAAGAGAGTCGTTTGGCTTTCATTTACACGGATGTTACAAAGTGTAGTCACGAATATGATTGCCGGGACCGAGGACTGGTGTTGGTCACGTCGATCAATTCACATTTAGTTATTAAGTTTTAACTGCTCGATAAGTGTATATTCACGTTATGTGAGGCAAAACATTGCATTGGACTCAAACAGTAAAATATAGGCAACATGCACCAGCACTGTGTTAGCATTTAAGCCACAACACATCGACTGGGCGCATCTTCTGGCACATGTTCAGCCTGGAAGAGATTGAACGTTTGTGGAAGGCAGAGAAAACGAAATAAAATATCAGGCATAAAACACATTACTTTGTGTATAGTTCTTTCAAAATATGTGTGCGTAAGTAGGTAGATGAACCTATCGGTACACAAAAACGGATCGACATTTCACAAAACGGGAGACGGACAGACGGACACTACTGTAGCAGCCCGGTGGCGGCAGTGCACCAGCTCACCTTCCCCACCTCCTTGCTGGGATCCTTGCTGTTCTTGTAGCCGTACTTGTTCTTCAGGTACTGCGCCCAGCTGCTGAGCGCCTCGTTCTTGGAGGCGCCGGCGCCGGACGCCGCGTCGGCCGCCGGGTCTGCCCCGGCGCCGGAACTATCGCCGCTCGTCTGTCGCGCGACCGACGGGCGCAGCGAGCCGGAGGGGCTGCCCCCGGCGCTGCTTCCCCGCTCGTCGGCCTGCTCTGAAGAGCTCCCGCTGCGGGCAAGCCAAGATCGGCGCTCCGAGGCGGGCGCATATCTGGACTTGCCGTCAGGTCGGCCGCCGCCTGCGGCAGCGGCGGCCGGGCCGGGGGCGGCGACGTCGCCCGTCGGGCGAGCCGCCTCCTCCGGCGCATCTAGCGCAGCGGAGCTCTTACTTCTGTTTAAAAAACGCGACGAGTAGGAGGAGTAGCGGGGCGAGGACGCCGCCGCCGACGAGTAGTCCGAGTCGTAGTTGTTGGCTCGGCTGGCCGCGGGCCGGCTGAACTTGGCCGCGTAGGCGGCGTACGTGTTCTCCACCTGCGGTGCGGCGCGCGGGGTGTCCAGCGCGGACGACGTGCGTGACCGTGTCAGCCCGTTACCCTGCGTGCCGCCGTAGTCGCCGTAGCTGGAGCCGTAGCGCGACTCGTACGGCTTCGGCTCGGCGGCGGAGTCGCCGCCGTACCGGCTAGCATAGCTACTGGCCGCCGACGTAGCCGGGGCGTAGTCGTGCGAGCCGTACGTTGACGCGGCGCCGCCAGAGCGGCTGCCCCGCGCCGATGGTGTGCTGGTCGTCGGGGTGTTGGTGGAGTCGATCGAGCTGGTGCGGGCGTGAGCGCTGCGCGCCAGCAGCGGCCCGATGTTGGTGCGCGCCATGGTCTGGTCTGCCGGGCGAGCCGCCGGCGCAGCGGTCTCCTCCTCCGACTCCGACTCGGAGGACGTCTCCGTATCGGAGTCGGTCTCCGAGCCGGAGTCGCTGCTCGTCTCCGTCTCATCTGGTTCCTCCGGCTTGGGGGTGCTGGCGCGGCCCAGGAAGCGGCTCTGGAAGCGCGGCCGGCCAGCGGCACCGGTCGGCGTCGTGGGAGCTGGGCTGGCTGGAGTCGCGGGCGTCACGACCGCCGCCGACGCGGCAGGCGTGGCCGGGGTCGCGGGGGAGGCCGGCGTCGGCGGAACTGCCGTCGCCGGGGAGCTGGGCTGAGAGGTCCGCGCGGCGATGCCGGCAGGGGCCACCGCGTCCGACTCGGACGAGGTGGACTCGGAGCTGCGTGAGCGCGTCGCTCGCCGTTCCGGCATGCGGAGCGGCGTTCGTCGCGGCCGCTCACTGGCTGCCGCCGGAGCAGCAGGAGCGGCCGCAGGAGAGTCAGCAGCAGCAGGAGCAGGAGCTGGAGCAGGAGCGGGCGCGGGCGCGGGCGCTGGCCGGCGCGTGCTGGGCGTCTCAAACGGCTCGTTGATCCAGTCTGTCATGCCGCGCGGGGGATCGGTTGTCTGTCGGCTGGAGCGGCCGCTGCGCCGCCGGGACTCGTCAGTCTCACTGCCTGACTCCTCACGCACGGCGCGCGGCCGGGCCGCCGCCGGCGTCGGCGCCGTCGTCTGCGATGTACGTCTCTCCGCCGAGGCACGTGTCGAGCTGGGGGCAGAAGACTCAGTCGCTGCTGCGGCGGCGGTCGCGCCCTGCTGGCAGCGCGCGTCCGCCTCCTTGTTCATCTTCTTAATCTTGGAGATCTCATCATCCTCACTCTTCTGTCGTCGCCAGGGAGCCGGCGATGGCGCTGGCGTGGCCACGGGCTTGGGTGGCGGAGCCTCTTGCTTCGGCTCCTCCTTCTTCTTCTTCTTCGGCCGCTCCGCCTCCACAACCTTCTGGATGACCTTGGGCACGTCCATGATGCGGGCGATCCCGCTGATAGGGCCCTTGGTCGCGTCGTCCGTGTCCAGCACCTTCTCCCGCTCCTTTTTCTTCTCCTTGGCCGCATCGGCTTGCGCAGCGTGCGGCTCAGGTCGGTAGCTTTCCATGTCGTCGTCGGCATCCAGGTGCCGGCGAGTGAAGCGCGAGCGGTACTTGTGGCGTCGCTCGCAGGGCGAGTCGTAGGCGCTGTCCTCGCCGTACAGCCCGGCATCGCTCGCCTTCCGCTCGGCGCGCTCGCCGAACCTGCGTCGACTGACGGGCGAGGAGCGTCCCGACTCGTCGCCGTAGCCGTACCCGCGCTC
This sequence comes from Balanus glandula, assembly GCA_030265075.1. NCBI lineage: Eukaryota > Metazoa > Arthropoda > Thecostraca > Balanomorpha > Balanidae > Balanus > Balanus glandula. Next base: position 4,524 of record JARBER010079394.1, read on the forward strand.
CTCCTGCTGCCGGAACGCCGTCACCAGCCGGTGGTCTGACTTGCTGCGCATCAGTCCTGGCCCCGAGGAGCCGGGCGCCATCAGCGCCGGGAACCCGCCGCTGCCGCCGCCCAGGCCCTGGCCGGAGCCATCAGTGATGGCCGGCTGCTTGTTGCCGATGTTGAGCTCGCCGAAGTGCTCCAGCGTGCGACTCAGGGAGTTGGGGTCCTGCACGGCGGAGAAGCGCACCGGCCTCCGAACGTCACCGCCCGTCGGCGCCTCGTGCTCAAAGTTGCGGATGAACTCGACCGTCTTGAGGAAGATGTCCTTGGCATCGCTTAGCTCGGCGTCATCCCACTCCGTGTCGTCGTTGAGGTGCTTCTCAGCTAGCTCTGAGTTGCTCTCGATGTTGCCGATCTCGACTTCGAGGTTGCTCTTGAGCGTGTTCAGGTTTCGGACCTCCATCGCCATATGCGAGTCGACCTCGGCCTTGAGGTACTCGGTGCGGTCCTTGATGGCCTTGATGAGGCGCTGGCCGATGTTCTCCACCTCGTCCCTGACGGCGATGCAGTTCTGCTGCACCGTGTTGGCGTTCTTGTCCACCGCCTGGTGGATGTCCTGCAGGCGGTGGAGGCCGCGCCGCACCTGGCCGTTGATGCGGGTCAGCTCACGTTTCAGTACGTCCACGTGCGCTGTCTTACACTCGGCGCAGATCTTCTTGTCGCAGTGCACGCACGGTTGCAGGAACTCCTTTTCATTGCACACCTGTGAGGGAAGAGCCAGTCAAACGAGCTGACAGTGCGCAACTCGAGTAATAAGTAAAACATATTTAGCTATGCATAATGATTATTTTTTCATACTCTTTTTTATTTCCAAAGGAACTAAGTTACCAGTTACCCATCTATGATAGCTCAACGAATCTATAAAAAAACATGAATGACAATTTTCTAGAGGTTTTCAACTCAGGTTATGAAGAACACATCGTTGCCTTACATCGTTTCCTTACATGCTCATCGTTGCTATTGAATTGAATTTAATTGAATCGAGCATTGTTTGTTTGCATCCACAGCGAACGCAGTGCCTCTGCAGTGGCCGCGAACGTCGCGTTCTGCACACTCACCTGGCAGCGTTCCATAACCTGGCCCTGCGTGGGGTCGGGCAGCTCGCCGGAGATCTCCGCGTGCATGTCCAGAAAGCGCTGCATCGTCACATTGCTGGGGAAATCCTGGATTCCCTTGTAGGGAATCCGGTGTTCCGCGCGACATTCTGGACATTTGACCTGAGGGAAAAGCACAGTGCGTCATCATGTAGCGGTCACCGTCATTTAGCAGCTTCACAGTCAAGTTGCATTGCTAGAAACGGGGTCACTTTAGATGCGTATCGAGAACTTCCGCCGTAGCGCATCGGTATTTTTACACCGGCTGAACCGGTATCCGAATGACACAAAAGAATGCGCTTCATCTCATCAAATTGTTTCATTACTAATATAATTCATACGCAAAATTATAAAAGAAGGCGATTGCTTTAGCGAAATTAAAACAAAGAGCATTTTTTTTAAGGCTGCAAGCAGTTAAAATTCATGAACCGATTGTAGTTCTGGCTTCGCTTCGCCTCCGTAAATTGTTCGAAGTGCTACTGGTATAGCTTGTATTTTGTTATAGAGAAAGGCAGTTCTGATAAAAAAGGAACCCACAACTTGATATTTCCCCAAAAACAATAGTCTTCGATATGTGAAGTACTGTACGACGTGTAAAAAAATGAAACCAAGTGAGTCTCAATAGCACAGAGCATGACATCGTTATCGACAAATTATGTCGATATAACAGCGTGTTTAGATAAAGGAAGGCTCAGCATTGACAAAACAATTTCCTAAGGGCTAACTTTATATATTTATTTATATATATATATATATATATGATCCTCATCGCCATTGATAAAAACTGACTTCAGTAGTCTTTCTCGTCAAGCTATTTTTACAACAGTTTTAGGTTGTAGGTTGTATATTCTATTCTTTAACTGTATTTTAATGAGTAATACGCGCGTTCTTAAGTCGGTTTACGCTGTACAGTCAATCATGGCTGGCCCGCGCATTCGACAGCACACCGTACACCGACATAGGACGCGCGTATCACTCATTTAAATACAGTTGAAAAATATAATATACAACCTACAACCTACAACCGTTGTGAAAAAGCTTTATGAGAAAGGTTACAGATCGCCAATGTAAATTTCGCAGATTTATAGCTGGTGGATTTATGGATTTGTTGGAAAATACGGTGACCCTTAACTTATAATTCACAAACATCCCTCTCCATAGATAAATCCTATGAGGGATTTGATATTGCCAAAGCTAATATTTAAAATGTCACGAGGGAAAGGATAACAAAACAAACTTGGCATGTAGCGATGTGCCTGTTGCAAAGGTCACAACACAAACGCCTGTGGATTATACAAAAATACATGAATTATGTTTTAGATTTCTTCAAAAACATAACTGTCAACCACGTACGTTAAATAAAGTGTCTGTTATCTTAACTGCGCACAAAACCCGGTTAGCTGCACTACTCAAGTTAAAAACATTTTTGCCCCCGGCAGAGATGATGCACCCGAACTGCACGCTAGTCATCCACTTGCTATCGCATACAAACCTTTAAGTTCTCGCCTATAAGCACCCATGCTCTCATCTATGAGCGGGCGCCTAACCATCACTGGGGTCACATGGTATCAATCCCCAGCAACTTTTTCGCACTTTCACAACACGCCTATGGGCGTTGCATGGAAATAATGAGCTTCGAAGTGCCTCCATAGTCCATCCCCAGCAACTTTCAGAAGGTGGTAACGGCTATGCCTATGAACGCACCATCTGTAGTTTCTGTTGGCTGAGAGAACGCTACAACTACAGTTGGCAGATGAACAGCGGAAAGCGTGCTTGGCAAGGCCGCCCGACCGCGGAGTTCAGCGCAGCGCGGGCCCTCTTTGTGCTCGGACCGCCGCACCAGATACCTCTGCAGTTCTACCCCTGTCCACCGCGGAGGAGCCAGTCCCACTCCTGCACGCGCTCCACAGTTCCGGCTGAAGGCGGGAGGCACCGTGAATATTGCGTGACTGATATAAATGATCCGCAGCTGGCGACTCAAAGCAGAGGCCAGAAGTGAAGACCTTTGATGCTGGGTGAGGGAGAGCAGAACAAATAGAGATGCTCTCGTCTTACACCGCGGTCACGCTCTTTGCACATCACAGCCCCTTCCCCGAGCTGGAGTGACGTCAGCTCTGCGGGCGTGACGCGTCGACAAAGCTGCTCAGCGCTCGGGGAGCGTCAGCTGAGCTGACGCCGCGCTGACGAGCGGGGTGCCCCGACGCTCGTCAGCTGAGCTGACTTCACTCTGGCGAGCTGGGTGGCCCCGTCGCTCGTCAGCTGACTCACCTGTCGTTTGACGTAGTCGATGAGGCCCTCCATGCAGGGCTCCATGCAGAAGGTGTGCTGACATGGCAGCAGCTTGGGGTTGCGGAACCGGTCCAAGCAGATACAGCATGTCAGCAGAGAGTCGAACGACTCCATCCTGCCGAGAAGGCTCTCCTGGCCTGAAAAAAGGCAGACCAAGCACATTATAGGATACGCTGCATCGGTTGATATTAAGTCGAACGGTGGAGGAAAAGCAAAAGGAACGGAATCGTAGAAGGAAAGGAGTCGTTGTGTTGGTAAATACCTACACTAACAAAATCGAGATTCATTCCAATTAACATAAAAGTTTGATTTAGCTATATGTCCCTGGTTCAAATTAAGATCAAATGTAGGTAATTATATATTACTTCATGTAATTAATAAGTAAATCGAACTGCTTTAAATGCAAAGCGAAAATTGTCCTGTCTCGACAAAGACATGGGGAGTTGCAAAAAAAATAGTCAATCGAGTTACGATGCTTTACATTGATATCAAACATAAATTGCTTTCAAAATGGACAGCTCGTATAGAATTAGATGAAAATCCTTACACTGGAAGTCTGAGCTCAGTCACAATCGGCACGACACGTATCAATTAGTTCACGAATACTGCATGTTACTTCAATAGATCAGCCGGTAAGTCATTGAGTACAGCAGATACGTATGCACTATACAGTCCTTTTGTCGAAACCAAGACCTCAGTGTCGGTGCGCCGATAAATACCAATCATCATCATCATCGAAACCAAGTGCCGCGGGAGGATCCTCGACACGCTACAGAAATCAAAACCTGACCACAAATCGTCGTTCCGTTGGTTGTCAATCATATTCCTGATAGCTGAAGTCGAGCCCGAAGATAATTCAACCGCTACACCCACACACAGGAAGTCACGAAGAGCGTCTCACCTCGGAGTTTGTTTTAGTACCACTTTATCTGCTATATCCTCCACACCGTCCGCACAGCTCACTATTCATATCACACTGAAGCGTATCCTCAGACAAACAAATCCCGGTGGAGCAGAAAAAGTCCCACACCACCTCAGGGGACGAGGTCGAACGAGCTCTGTTCACTTCCACGGTCAGCCAGCCACTGGCCGGCCTGCCTCCGGCTATGTCCGAAATCACCTCGCCGAATATCACCACGGTGTTCCCCGTACACTCCGGGACTCCCAGTGAACACCCTCTCTCCACCCATTCCTCGCCGACTCATCGGGAGGACAGGCCGGAGAGGACCCGACGCAGTTCCGCCAGACGCCTCCGCCCCAGTTTCGAGCAGGTTCGACCTAGTGGAGGCCGCTGCCAGGCGCGTGGGCGAGCCCGCGTCACGAGGTGACGTCACATGCCCCGAGGCGCCGTGACCCGACACCTCGTCTGCTCCAGTTCAAGGTCTATTTTTGAACGTCTGACGTCGCCGGCCGCCGATTCCTTCCAGGCGGTCCGGTGACTCCTGCGGCGCGCAGCCAGCCATGGAAACAGACGGCAAACAGCGGACGTCGGCAGACGTCGTCTGCGACGTCTTGGCTCGGCGACCGACCAAAAAAGCGACGCAGCGAGGCAGGGCGAGGCGACAGAGGCGGCCGGTTGCGTGGCCTCGGCTGCCGCCGGCCGCGACGCAGTCAACAAAGCAGAAACAACAGAGCTAGGAGCGGAGAATAACGTGCCGGGGTGTCTCGCGGAGGACAGAGCGGCAACCGTCCACGATCCATCGCCGGCCCTGACGACCCGTGCTGACAGGAGACGGGTGGCAGCTGGTGCCACGCGACACTGGACAACTCACTAGTCTCGGCGCCAAGTGGTGCCTTCTCTGCCAAAGGCAGCGACCTCCTTCCGCTCAGAATGACGACACATTTTCGGGCAGCTATCACCCAGTGAAAGGATGATATATTTGTTTACAAAGAAGACTAACATACAGACATTGGGTAAAAATGAAGCTAAGCATTGCATGGAATATTGATGCTCTAGAAGAACAACGTGCAAATGGAGGTAATACCCACAGGAGTAGGGATGACTGTGGGTAAGCGACGATGGCGCTGCGCCGTTCCTTGTCTCACCTGGGGAAGTGGTGTCTCAGGGGAGTTCGGGAGGCGAGCGCCGGTATCGGCCACCGCCACAAGCCCGCAGCAGCCACTGCCCCGTGGCCGCCTCGCTGCCACCGTTTGCCGGCGGCCGCGCGCGCGACTAAATTTAACCGCCAGCCGGGTCTGTGGTGCTGCCTGCGCCCAGCCACCTCCACTACCCGCGACCGGGCCGCGCACCGCATGGTATCGGAAACCCGCCACCACCACCTCATGGTATCGGAAACCCGCCACCACCACCTCATGGTATCGGAAACCCGCCACCACCACCGCATGGTATAGGAAACCCGCCTCCACCACCACATGGTATTGAAAACCCACCTTCACCCCGGAGCGAGCTCCACACGGCATCAGAAGCGGCACGAGCTCGGCGGCACAGCACAACAACCTCCTGCTACACAGCAGTAGCACCATGGATACATTGATGAACACCGCTTAGCGGTACACCATTCTACCACCTATGATATTGATGCGCTTTTGAGTTCCCATCAATTTATGTGAGAAGCAATATCAAGTGCTTTGAGTTAATATATATTTAAATGACGTGGTATCATGACAAAGAACCGAAGTATTTTCATCTCAGAAAGCGAAGCGAAGGGCCGACTGGCAGTTACACCAGTTCATATTGAAAAGTAATAGGCACTGGAATTAATGTGAGAACGACAAAGGACTTTAACCAGTATCGTGGGGGCGAAAAGGGTGTCCCGCGCCGCTAGAACGGAAGCAGTTGATCTAACACCTGTCTGCTTTTCCTGCGAACCTACTGGAGCGCAGTGCGTTCTGTTTTTAAAGGTATCTGTGGCTTGTGGCCTTGCTCGCTTGATGTACCGCTTCAGCTTCCGGCTACGTCATCACCCTGCGCCGGCGAGTCTGCTCAGCTGTCGGCTGCACGGCAGCCGGCAGTGCAGTTAGGGTGATTAAGTGACGCATCGGCTGCAGTTAATGACCTCTGTTGGATCGCTCATCATCAGACGATTCTGCGATATTTGACCTGTTACGTCTGAAGTCAGGCCAATGGTGAAGGGAGCATCGAGCGATTGTCGACCGGTATCTGGCGGGCATAAGGTCTGGCTCCATGACTCGGCTGACCAATGATGCTGGAACGGAGGAGCAGGCGACAACGAATGGATGGTGGAGAATATGTCATCGGCCCACCCTTCGAAGAATAGCTTCGTTTTAACGCATATAAATTGTATCATATGTGTGATTTGATGTTTGATGGACCTATATATGCACCTCTACATGTAGATACATGCTCCACCCAAAATTTCCACATTCCAGGTTGTCACAAATTGTTATTCTTTTCTACTCTGACAATATTATTAATCTTCGTTACAATTTGGTATATGTTATTTTGTAAAGGGATTGTCCCACCTTTCTAAAAATGTCAAATGTAACTATGTCAAATAGTATTTTGCAATATAAAGTAATTACTGCTGAGCACGAGCATATCATTTATTTTTCGCTAACAACACTTAATTTCATATAAAGCATAGTTATAATTTAAAGGCTAACGACGTCATAAAATGAAATGTTTCGAAACAATGCTGCAAAATATATGGCGGTAACTTATTTCAGACAATGCTAGAGCATTAAAGACAAACTATTACCTTGGCTTTAACCCGCGCACCGACGGGGGGGGCGGTTAAC
>JARBER010079505.1:0-11667 GCA_030265075.1 Balanus glandula
TGACGATCGTACCGATGGACAGTGAGGACTATGATACGGTAGGCCGCGGGGTTACAATAGAAGAGACAATGGTGAATAGACACCTGTTTGTCGGCCTGTTCGCAGAAACCACAAGCACAATGACTACAGTTTTACGCCACATAACAAATAAATCCAACAACGGCACGAAAAGAAGAAATTAAGAAATAAGAAAGAGCATGCAGGAACGGAAATCACTTTGAGCTAAATAATATTTTTAGGCATAAGTATGTTCAGCGGGCAAGACAACTGGAATATACAACAGGTAATTAGGTATCCTATAATATCCTACAAAACAACATAATATATCGTTATAAGATATTACAAACACCGCAACCGGTATAGTCACACTACGAGAAAAATAATGAACATTGACGTCGTTAATTGGCATGTCCCGTTGAAAGCTTGAGCCTTGACAGTCGATCGATGTCATGTCACAATAGTACATTGTCGGCCATTCAATTACTGGAACAGATCAAGCAGAGCTAACAGTGGACCATGTAACTGTTATCTGTGGCGTAAGTATCAAATCCCTCCGCCTCCGCCTCCGTTCCACCAACAGCAGTGTGGCAACGCCACATCCGCTCCGCCGGATACCGGAAATCCCGCCCGGAAGGAGTGGTTCTACGAGCAGCCCTGAAACCACCCGGCCGGCAGTGCGTCCCTGGCCGGACGCACGCACACCGGGAGCCCGGACCGGCCACGCACCAGCAGGGGTGGGTCAAGGCCGCGGCGCCGCTGTCTTGCTGCGCCGCACACACACGCACAGCAGGGGCGACCTCAGTCGGTTCCCCGCACAGCAGACCCGAGTACGAGCTCAGCCCGACGCCGCGGCAGGAACCTACCGCTGCTCACACGGCAGACACCGAGGCTAGCGGCTTCCTACCGCTGCTCACACGGCAACACCGAGGCTAGCGGCTTCCTACCGCTGCTCACACGGCAACACCAAGGCTAGCGGCTTCCGACCGCCGCTCGCACGGCAGACACCGAGGCTAGTGGCTTCCTACCGCTGCTCACACGGCAACACCGAGGCTGGCGGCTTCCGACCGCTGCTCACACGGCAACACCGAGGCTAGTGGCTTCCGAGGGACTGGCGAGCCACGCCCTGGTCAGGGTACCACCGACAGTGATTAGGATATCATTGGAGACGGTCATGCAGTCCAGAACCGGCTCCAAGGCAATGGCACGCGTCCCTGTGCCACTCCCAAGGATACTGACGGAGTCGAAATGGCACAGTAGTGATCGAAGAAGAAACGTGTCACATAAGAGCAGACGCGACGTCGTCAGGCCTCAGCCGAACCACGCGTGGCCTTCCTCCACATTTACCTTGTCAGCGATCACTCCTGACGTTAGTTAACAGGACGTCGTTCCGTCATCAGTCGTGATGAATGGGACCAAACAGAAGTATGCTGCACAGTCTGACCGCAGGATAACGATAACGTTCAGCTAAACAATCACCAAGGCTGCAGAGGCAGAGCCGGACTTGATTGGCTATCGGAGTAGGCACTGTAAAGCGGATTCAACCGAACCCGCACAAGTCAGAGCACAGCCGGTCCAGGGCTACACGCTCGGGAGTCGGAGACCGAGTCGATAAAAAGCAGGGAGGTTGGAGCCGTGCAGGGGGCAATGGGGGCGACTCGCCCACACAACTTTAGACCCGGCGGCAACAGGGGCGACTCGCCCCCACAACTTTGGAGCTACGTGTCGGTTCTCCTCTGTCTTTTCCGCAATGTTTTGACTCAGAATTAGATGAACGGCATTTTCCACGGAACTTGCATAGGTAAGTTTTGTAGAGCAAAGGTGCAGTTTAGGCAAAAAATACGAATTAAATAAAGGTAGGCTTGTATTGAATTTTAAACTGTACATTCGCTAAATATTCATATAAGGCAGAACATTAAACAAAAATGTTGTTATTTTCATTTTGAGTACTTAGTAATTCAAATAAGACACTTGTATTTGCATTTTCGCTGTACATTCATTGAAGAAAGATCCACCTTCGAAGATGGACCCAGCTGGTTTGATTTTTTTAAACAATTTTTCATCTTTCCATAGAATAGGTCATTGCTTACAAAAACGTATAATGTCACGTTATATACCCATTGCTTTTGAACTATTATTTGTTAGGCTTGTTCGCCCTGCAACTTGAAAGCAGTTCAAACGCACCTGATGAAAAGTCTGAAAATCCGTCAATTCCCCAGTCCTACCCGTTCCAAACCGGGCGGGACCGAGCGGCGAGCGTTTGTCCCGGACCCGGTTTTCCAGCATTCACTCGACACAAACCAGTCTCGGCAAGTATGGTTTGTGCACCATCCCCAACGGAAGGCATCGTCTGCTGGCAATACAGGAGCGGCAAACAACATCTCCGGCAGACGGGATCAATTGAAGACGCCTGCACGGGAATCTGCATTCAGCGGGTGTCAGGCAATAGCCGGGTGAAATAGCACGGAACGGGAACAGCTGGGCTGATGGCAGTCATTGAAAGTGGACGGCCACGCCCGTTTGAAGCAGGTTTTAGGCAGCTAAATTTAGCAATATTGCCGCGATGTCATACCACAGTACGGAACGGACATCAAGGGTCGAAACGATTGCCCCTTGTATAAGCTGGCCGGGGCAGTCTCCGATACATCACGCGTGGCAATGATCCTAATAAATGTGATCTAGGATAACGCCCACTACGAGCTGTCGAATTCAAAGGGCTATAAGTAGCTCACATGCGTAATGTGTGTAATTGGACCAGCTAATTGACCAAGAAAGGTAACATTTATGTATGCATATGTTTTGGGGAACAGCATGAATAAGTCACACACAAAGATGATAGCACAGGGAGCCGACTCAGGAATAAATATATTAATAATCACCTACCCCAGAAAAATGGTCCTGAACTGCTGACGTTACATAAACGATGGACTTACTGATAAGTGTAGTCGCCCGGAGCCTCGCACATGGTCGATGACAACCTTGTTCCCATCTTGCCCGCCTCAGACATGAGAACTTCTCTGCCGGAGTCCGGAGCAATACGTAGCGGAGCAATTCAGACACGACGGACAGTGGACCTTGTCCACGAAAACTGGTGTCGGTTATCTAACGAAACCGCCCGAACGATAAACGAGAATCGCCTATTGAACGTTGGCAATCAGCAGTTCACGAGCTATTTGACTTAGTTTGCATGTGTGTAGGAAAGGAAGATAAAATAACTTGTGTATATGATGAGTTGCTACGGGAGAAAATATTTGCCGCGGCACATGTATTCTTGAATGTCTGAGAGTATGTAACAAGACTCACTATCTATAAGAACCGTGATAAGAACGAGATTTACAATGTGAAAATGGCGCACCACCGGCTGCGCCAGCCACTGACTTTCTACCTTCCAAAAGTTATAATAATCGTGAGTGAAGGCATGTAGAACCTGCGATGGCGCAGAGTTAAATGTACCTACTGGCTAGGTCAACATTTTTTTCAGGGAAAACGAAAGTGAAAGCAAACTTGTGCCATAATTGAACTCAAGTGAAAAATATTTCTGCAATTATTGAAACTGATCAAAACACAACTGCTGATATCATAAGCACATATTGCAACTCGTAATCCACTTTTTTCTCGCAAAAGCGACCGAAAAAGGTTTAGGCGCCCTAGCCCGTTTCAAAATGACGAATCATAGTGAAGGCAGAGGGTCAGGTCTTCTGCCTTGGTCTCTGCGGACCCGTAACAGATCTGGAAGAACACTCAAGTGGGTGAACTAATCCGCGTTCTTTAAACAAACCACAGCCAATGAAATAGGTATCGCCTATTTCCCATAAGCGTCGTTCCGAATGTGCAGAATCAGACGGAATGAACGCCGAGGAGCCGCTGGGCTTGTTTCGCCTTGTTCCCGTCGCGCCTCTAACCGCCTCCAAACTGCTCCAACTGCAACTGTTCCTATTATTTAACACGAGCAGTTGCAGTTGGGGCCAGTTAGATCCAGTTGGAGCTGCGTCGGGAACAGACCCTACGCAAGGTGATCTCGTGAGCCGATCCGTCTCGTCGTTCGGTTCCCTCGCTATGTGCCCCAGGGTCGTATATTATCTGACCCCATCGGCCACCGCTCGGCAGTTGCAACCACAACCACTCCCCACATCTCGAGGGCAGAGTCCACAATACCCTCCCCCCCCCCTCCCCACGTCCACGCGTCGTCTGACCTTGAACTGCCGGCGGCGTCTCACCTCAGCTCGGCCGGGGGCGGGTACCACGCGGCGTACAGCGCCACCGACAGACCCAGCACCAGCCCGGCTAGCAGCGCCTCCAGGCTGGTGAGGAGCATCCTCCGGCGCGGGGAGCACTTAGCAGACAGCCGATCAGACGCACATGCTGGGCTGCGAGATCGTGGCTGAGATCACGGGACGGTGAACACGGCGTGCTCTGTGTACGCTTCAGAGCGGACTGGTGGGAGGGGGACAGGAGAGCAGGCCCCGCCATCTGTGGTGGATGCACGGAAGTAGAGATGCTGGGCGTCTCCACGCGGCAGACAGCACCGCCTGCACGCGTCGAACTGCGAGAGGAAGCCTCGCGTGTTGTCTGCCATGAACGGAAGTGGAACGGTAGCACAAGTCTGTCAAGGTGTCCACCGTCGAATAGGCAAATCAACTCATAAAATAAGCAGGAAAATGTGAACATAAATGTCACTCATTCAAACATTGCTCAAACCAACCGCAAACTAATAGGCGGATCCCTATACCCAATTTCGGTCTGATGCTGGAGTGAACGTTCTATTGTTCTCTAAGAAATACATTCAAGGCTTCTACCTGCATAGGATCTGAACAACTTTCCTTAAAAAGTGCTAGGTCAATCATACAAAGCGCGCGGTGCTTGAATGTACCTAAATGACATTTTCCAGACGGTAGATATCATAACTCATAAGGTCTCGCAATTTTTGTCTAAAAATATACTGTTAAAAACATGGAGGTAGACAATCTCCTTAAGTGCCCCCTTCTAAGCCCGACCAGTGGCCAGTGATATGTACTGCTGTGTCGCCGTCTTCAGCAGACATACTCTTCACGTTCACAGCGTCGTTAGTCGTGAGTGGTGACCTTTAACGATTTGCTACCAGGCTCAATCATCGACCATGGCGTCCCCGCCGCACGTCACGGCATCGTAAGGCGGAAATCGAGTGATTCCGGTAACTCTTGTGAATTGACTCGAGTCACGTAATAGCCGCTGCATTTAGTGGATATGACTCACGAGGTGAAATAAATAAAAACAGATAACTGTGTTTACCGGTACATCTGCCGTCTGCACCGCCTTCGTCCATCCGATGGACGACTCCAGAGACACGGGGTCTGATCAGGAAACAGGCACTGATGAGTGCGGCGCAGACGACACGGCATACCAACGACTTACCGCCACAGCGAGACCGCTGAAGCACCGAACTGAACGGAACTCGTCCTTTACTTGAACGCAGAGTTCAGCATTGTGAAGAGAGCCGGCAAGTTCACGGAGCAGGACAATGGCGGTGACGGACATATAGCTGGAGTACACCGACATTATAACTGGAGTTATCCGTGGGTACACCGACATATATGGAGTAATCGGTACACCGACATATAACTGGAGTAATCAGTACACCGACATATAACTGGAGTTATCAGTAGGTACACCGACATATATGGAGTAATCGGTACACCGACATATAACTATAGTAATCAGTACACCGTCATATAGCTGGAGTAATCAGTACACCGACATATGACGGCAGCGAAGCAATATATCGATAGATGACTGGTGAGAACCTTGGACTAGTGAAAGCAATGACTATTGCGCAGTGGATTTCTGATAGCTACGAACCAACAATGCAATGCGAGTGTTGCAATCAGGAATTGCAATCAATTTGATTGCTACAATTAATGAAGTTTCAAATCGAACGTTGTTGCTACATACAATTTGTTGCAGTCGACATATGCTGTGAAGTCAATGCCGTTATTGATCGAAGCATGGCTACGTGTTCAGTCGATATACCTATGTCTCCGACTTATGCCGGAATCGTGGATGAGAGATACCTGGATCGGCAGCTCCCTGTCGGCGCCTTTGATGTTTGCGACCGCACCGAACGGCTGGTGGCGGTAACGCGCAACTTCGACAGACGGTGAAGAACGTGCTATAGTCCACATAGGGTTCCTATCTTAAATCGATGATATGTAAACGAGGCTATCTCATAACCCAATGAGCTATGATTTTCCCATGATAAAAATGGGATTTTTCCATGAGACAAGCAGTTCCAACGGGAAAAATATACATAAATCAGCCACAATGCCTCGTGACTTTCTATAACTATTTCCACTTATTTGCTTTGAGGCACGATAGAGTCGTAGTTATTATGACCACGGCGGTTTACCATGGTAACGGTGGCCCAGCCACAGCGGGTTACTATCTGAATGAAGTTGGGTCGGTCATGGGCGGAGAGTGGCCGATCCAGGTATCTCTCATGCATGCCAGAACTAATCGACGCATTATAATAAGATTCTTGTCTGGAATAGAATAGACTTAAATATAATAGAAACTAGGCTCACTAAATCTTGTCACCAGCTCACGTCACCACTCTATGTTGTCCATCCGTCGGGCATGGTCCGGTGATCTATCAGACGTGTGAGCATCACTGTCAATGGCTCCGATAATCCTACACACATCGATGGAACTGAATGACGGATGAGGACGATTAATGATAGAATAACTTCGAATTACTATACCTAGAGCGACTCGGCTCCAATCGAGAATGATTGATTAATACATATCGACGACGTATTGCACACGAAGCCAACTTTGCTGGAAATCGACTTTGGAGCATGCTGGCGCGTGCATAATACAGAATGGACCGAATCAAGTCACCTTCGTGAAAACTAGATAACTGGATCGAGATTCTGATCGACAATAGAGGAAAAAACAGGCTTCGACCAGCAGTAATCAAAAGTCAGTGCCTTCATTCGCAAATCACAACTGAATTATAACCTAACCCATAAGCCCAGGGGTGACTGAGTCGTAATATTAACCTCGAGGCATTCACTCCTTGATAAAAATACCTACCTAGAGTTCGATTTCGAATACGGACACTGGGGTGATATATATAATACTGACACAAACCTCAATTTAAGCCACTGAATAGAAGCAAACAAATGCTGCAAACCACGTCGCTTACATTCATTGGCATTAAAAATAACTCCTTACGAGAAAATGAACTTACCTAACACATCTCATCGCATTCGCAACGCGTCATCCACAACCACATTCTACACCTTCACATATTCGTTATCTCTCTTATTTTCAGTGGCGAATGACAACACACTGCAACACTCCAACCTGGTATGGCCTCAGCCCTCGTCTCGACCAGGGCCGGATAATAAATAGACGGTCCTGACTGCATACTGCATAGGTCGCAAATATCCGCTCTCACCTGGGCCCGCCAGTCTCAGACAGGTAGCGCCGGTACATTGCCGGTCAGTACCTTAACTGGTACCTGTACCCGGGTACCACTGTTTCTGCAGTACCAGTGTCGCCAGTTCAGCAGCGCCGGACAAACCGCGACGGCAACACACTCCGGTGATGCTCAGGACCGGGGAGTTGGCAGTTCACCGACTGTTTTTGTATAGTTGTTACGAGAGCTAATAGCTCCTCAGGTCGAGATATTATCCGACTGGCAAATTACAGGCGAATCTCAAAACTGGGAGCCAGAGACGTTTAAGTCCCTATTCGCCGGTGCACCTGATCCCGGTACCTCGCGACTCTCGCTCCCCGGCTCTTCACGCCGGCAGCTGAACCGGAATCAGGACTCGAGCCGGTCTTAGCGGCAGACACCAGACAAGGCACTTCCTCTTCACGGTCACTAGCGCACACCACCTGCACCGAGAGATGTTCCCGTCAGCGCTCGCCGTGCCGTTTCCGGCGCCGAAGCGGAACCAGACGCAACGGAGCGAGAACCCGGCCCAATTTCACCGAGACCGGCGTCCAAGGGCACGACTTGCGCATCGGGGCCGATTCGAAAGCACGCACTCAAGCCCGTCGCAGCTCCGGAGACCCTGCTGCCGGCGGCAGCTCGTGCTTCACCTCAGGCCCCTCCTCAGGTCACAGAGCGGGTTCAGAGACTGACGCCGTCGACCGCCGCGACGCGCCGCGTCGGCTCGGACGTCCGTCGATATCGACGCTCAGATCGAGCGGAACGCTGGCACTGCGGTATGCGTTAATCAGGCAATAACACAGACGCTGTGCAAATTGTTGAGCACCGCAAACGGGCCAAACGAGGTCAGTCGACATATCACCAAACATTGGCCGATCGGCCGAAGTTATCTATCCTGAAAACTCCTGACATCAAATAACTGAGGTAGTCGCAGCTCCGAGCATTCGGGCGACAGAAGTGAGACGGTTTGTGAAGTATTTATGATGCTAGCCAACCAGAAGCCCATACTCATAAGAGTTGCTGCATGGAGCATTGGAACAAACCAGGCGGCAGCACAGCAGCAAATCAGTAGACGTCAGTAAACCATCAGATCAGTAGATAAGAAAAACGTAAAACCAGCGCCAGCCACTAGACCGGCAAACCACGATGTCAGCAAACCAGGAAACCCGTGGACCAACAGACCAGCGGACTAACAAAATAGCAGACAAGCAAACTAGAGAACCAGTAAACCAGCAGACGAGTAGACCAGCGGACAACCAGACAAGCGAATTTGCAAACCACTCCGACCAGCAGACCAGCAAAACAGGACACTAGCGGACCAGCGGACCAGCAGACCAGCAAACCAGCAGACCAGCGGACCAGCGGACCAGCAGACCAGCGGACCAGCAGACCAACGGACTAACAAACCAGCAGACCAGCGGTCAAACCAGCAGTCCAACAGGCCATCAAAAGATCTGACGGAGCCGCAAATCGTTCAGCCAATATGCACGCCGGTAGTCGGCCTTGCGATCGATAGGTTCGCATGTTGGCGCTGCTGATTTGACAGAGGTGATGTCTGGTTGACCCCAGCCGTGGTCCATCGATCTCAAGGGCTGCCACATCGGAGATTGGAGGGGGGGGGGGGTCAAGGAGCCCCACTGCCCACTGTTGCCGGCCGCAACCCTAAATCCCGGATGACCGAACAAAGTTCATGCTGCAGTAGACGCCGTTCATAACCTTCACATCGGGACCAAACGTTTCTGGATGTTATAACCGACGGGCGCTTTATCTTAAGTTCCTGCAGTGATATGGCTACATAATCCACCAAAAAGACATCCAATTATCATCTGAGGCCTCTTGCAACACACATTCTACCGCGGTAGATTATCTTTTAGCACGCTTCCCTAGCACCATTGTGATAATAAATTAAGATAGATAGTAATCAGCATTAGTAGATCAGTAGGAACTAGGAATCAAAGTAATTACCATTATTGGTAGATTATTTTCTTACCGCAATGGTGCAAGAGAAGCGTGCTAAAAAATAATTAACCGCGGTAAAATGTGTGGTGCAAGAGGCCTCTGAGTATTTTTTTTAACAAATAATTAATAGTTAACAGCCATAAACAGATGTTTCTTACGCAAAATTCGTGGACGTCATTGGCGAACGTTTCAAGTCCGTGCACGTTGACAAAACCTTTCTTTTCCTGGCCTGTGCGGAGCCGGCAAATCATCTTGCGCATCTCCGCATTCGAAGGGGTCGGCTACGGTTCGGACCCGGAGCTGCTGCCTACTTCTCCTGTAAGCGTGTGGAGCCGGTAGGAGTCGGCGACACGATACCCTAGTGCGCACTGAACTGGATATAACCGAAGCATGAGCGCTACAAGCGGAGTTTTCGCCTATACCTACTTTTGTACAAGAAATTCCGTACCATGCTAAGTTGGGCATGATAAACTGCTGGGCGTTATAGCTGCGGGCGCTGCAAGCGGTGTCTACCGTACCGACAAAGTGAAAGGGCGAGGTCGATCGCATGGCTGATGTTAGATGCTGATGCAACTGCGGTCCTAAAAAATGATCCTTCTACCTTTTTCTTAAGGTCAGATAATGTACCGCTCCCTTGGTGCTTCCAGCGTACCATGTTTGCGGGCAGGCCAAGATCACTTCACTTAGATCAGACTATGCTACCGGGTCGATCAACTATCAATTTTAAACAGCACAGTCGACGTCGCTTGCACCACCTGCACAGATACCACGCCAAGACGCTTATAACGAACAACTTAGCCGGGTACGGAATTTGCTGTACAAAAGTGTAGGCAGGAACTCCGCTTATAACGCCTACACTTCGGTTACAACCCCCAGTTCAGTGCGCACTAGGCCATCGTGTCGCCCACTCCTACCGGCTCCTCACTCTTACAAGCGAAGTGGACAGCAGCTCCGAGTCGGAGGACAAGCCGGAGCCGACCCCTTCGAATGCGGAGATGCGGGAGATGATTTGTCGGCTCCACACAGGCCTGAAAAGGAGGTTTCGAGAACATGCCGGGGCTCGGAACGTTCGCCAATGACGTGCACGATTTTTAGCATGATATATTTATGTCGATGCTGTTAATGATGGATTATTTGCTAAAAAAAACATCACAAATGATAATCTGATATCTTTTTTGGTGGTTTATGTTGCCATACAAGGAACTTTGGATAAAGCGCCCGTGGGTTGTAGCGCCCAGAAATGTTCGGTACAGAGGTAGGCGCTATAAGCAGCGTCCACGGTACCTACATATGGATACCCATTCATCAAGAAGATGTGAAAGTTTGCACGTTACAAATCATTCCTTATAAATAAGCTTTATTTGATGTAACTTCAATAAACATTTGACATTGTCATATTATGCATAATATATA
Organism: Balanus glandula; assembly: GCA_030265075.1. Lineage (NCBI taxonomy): Eukaryota > Metazoa > Arthropoda > Thecostraca > Balanomorpha > Balanidae > Balanus > Balanus glandula. The sequence continues at coordinate 10,805 of JARBER010079505.1, forward strand.
CCCAAAAAGTGCTTATGGCGGCAAATCTGCAAGAATAATTAGCGAAAAGTTACCAGCTAATTCCACGAAACACACGTGTGCCCCGTATACGTGAGCACGCATGCACACCCACACATACCACACAGGTAAAGTGCACCGCTCCACCCCGTCTGACACAGACACCGCCCGCAGCACTGCGGGTGACTCACCTGTCCTTCTCGGAGCAGAACACACTTCCGACGGCCACCGTGTTGCCCATGTCACTGCCGACTGGAGCGGGCCTACAGCGCGTGTCGCGTGTCGCTGGCACGGCGTTCCGGTCCGACGCGGCACGTCACTGCAGTTGGTCACGGCGTGGCGGGCACTGCTGCCGGGCCGGGGCACCGCGCGGCAATGGGTGGCACTGGATCGCACTGGAGCGGCCGCCGGGCGGTGAGGCGCCGCCCCCGCCCGCGCCGCTGGCGGGCGGGGGCGGCGCGGGCTGACCCAGCGCGATCACGGGACGGCCCGGGGCGGTTCACGGCGGCACCAGCGGCACTCGAGCGTGGCTGTCACACGCCGTGCCCTTGCTTTCGCCGCTCGCCGCAGCTGCGGGTGATCGGTTGAGTGATCGCACCACAGGGTCCGGTGACTGCTGCTGCTGCTGCACCGCATATCCTGTTGGTAGCCACGGGAGGCATTGTTATTGATTAGCTGGGGCGGCTGACGCGTATATTCGGGGAATCGGAAGACCGGCTGCCGAGGAAACCATACGAAAAATGACACCACAACATGTCACTACAACAGCATGAGCGTGTGTATCGGGAGGGGGTAGGGGCAAATATAGTCATTGTCCTGGGGCAGTAAGAGGTTTTGGAGACCAGCCGGGGGGGGGGGGGGGGGGG
>JARBER010079616.1:0-11666 GCA_030265075.1 Balanus glandula
TGAGCCGCCCGAGAAGACACCAGAAGGTTTCCATGCATGCAAATCATGCCTTTTACACTTAACATGATCTAGCTTGATCTTAATTTACCGGGCAACGCCGGGTGTCCCGCTAGTAAGATAATAAAAAGGAAAAGATCTAAGATATAAGTCGGTATAGAAGGAAGGCTATACCGAATTGGGTATGGCATTGTCTGCCTTGACTATATGGGAAAACCGTCTCTGACTGACGCTCAGCGACATTCGACTTCAAGTAATATTAGTAAAAGAAAACTAATGTCAATAATTGTTTCAAATATAGCAGGAAAAGGTAACGCTTTCAACGTTATGTTGGTGGTTTACTCAATCAACAATAGGTACAAGCAATGTTTTCTTTCACTATAGGGTAGGACTACATGCTCTTTTTCACACAATTTAAATACAAACATTAATTTGCTTTCCAGGCTAAATGCAGCTTGCTTTGTGCAGCGTGAGTAAGCAAGAAGATATTTCGTGTTAAAAAGGTCTAAAAAGTAAAAAGTGAGTGCGACTCTTCACTTGTGTAGGAAAATCAGGTGGCCACCTTACCTCAATCTTTTACGTCGGACCTCACCCTACCATATTCTCTCCCGCGAGATGCATGGAGCAGATGATATTGCGTGATATTAACATACAAATGTAACATTTTGCTCATGTTACGCATTACCGGACGACGTATATCATGAACCATGATCTTATGCCGCTTGATATGAACAATTACCTGAATCACAATACTATTACTCATTTCGTAAGTTTTCTGCAAACATGTAATAGTGTTATCGATGGCGTCCGTTTCTGGCGTTATGTCAAAAACGGAAGCCGTCAATACCACCATTATCTTTTAGGTGCAACACACTTCACAAAATAGAACATACAATTTGCTTCCGGATTCGTCCCAATTCCGAACGTGTGAGGGACCCCGGGTGATTCCGAGTGTGGACGTATGACGGGCCCCGGGTGACTGTGTGTGAACGTGTGACGGACCCCGGGTGATTCCGTGTGTGGACGTGTGAGGGATCCCGGGTGACTGTGTGTAAACATGTGACGGGCCCCGGGTGACTGTGTAATTGTATGTCCGTGTGACGGACCCCGGGTACTCCGTGTGTAAACATGTGACGGACCCCGGGTGACTGTGTATGTCGGTGTGACGGACCCAGGGTGACTGTGTGTAGACGTGTGACGGACCGCGGTTACTCTGTGTGTGGACGTGTGACGGACCCCGGGTACTTCGTGTGTAGAAGTGTGACAGGCCTCGGGGGATTCCGTGTGTGGACGTGTGACAGGCCCCGGGTGACTGTGTGTGGACGTGTGACAGGCCCCGGGTAACTCCGTGTGTAGACGTGTGACGGGCCCCGGGTGACTGTGTGTAAACATGTGACGGACCCCGGGTGACTGTGTATGTCCGTGTGACAGAACCCGGGTACTCCGTGTGTGGACGGGGGACAGGCCCCCGGGTGATTGTGTGTAAACATGTGACGGGCCCCCGGGTGACTGTGTATGTCGGTGTGACGGGCCCCCGGGTACTCTGTGTGTGGACGTGAGACAGAACCCGGGTACTCCGTGTGTGGACGTGTGAGGGACCCCGGGTACCCTGTGTGTGGACGTGGGACGGACCCCGGGTGACTGTATGTCCGTGTGACAGGCCCCGGGTGTGGACGTGTGACAGGCCCCGGGTGACTGAGTGTAAACATGTGACGGACCCCGGGTGACTGTGTGTAAACATGTGAGGGACCCCGGGTACCCTGTGTGTGGACGTGTGACAGAACCTGCGTGACAGATGCCCGCAGCATCCTCACTGATCGCTTGTCGTCACCGCGATAGTAACAGCCCATCGGTCAGTGGTCGTGTTTGTGAACTTTTTGTGGCATATTTACACCCGCAGCGGCCGTGCGGGCCGTTCGTAAACAGACAGCTGAGAGCAGGGCGACACCCCCGCGCTGCGACGATACTTCACACAGCTGAAAACAATCGACCAATATGATGCGAGCCATGCTGGCAACGTGCAGTCTCACACAGATGCTCTGTCCGATTTCCGTGCGCCACTTACGGCCCGAACGGTGCTACACGCAGTGGAGTTCAAAACAATATGTATTGTTTAAAGGAAATAGACTACCTTCAACATTAGTTTTGAACTGAGATAGCAATTTGTAGCCCCTGACGAGAAACCTCCAAGTCTCAGAGCTTTCGGCTAAAAATACACTCTTCCCGAAGATATTTCTATTTTTGTGCAGGAATGCGAAAGGAATGCAGATCTCAGATATAAGATAGGGGATGTGCATTCCAGAGCACACCTGTGCTGAGGTAATACAATCAGCCAATCAGCGTGCAGCTGGAGTTGGGCGCATCTATTCTGTACCAGCGTGCAGACCACAGCTGGGTTCTGATTGGCTAATAGCAGCATGCGCTTTATTTGAACCCTGAATCAGAGAGTATGTATATAGTTTTGTTTTGGTAATATGACTAATTAAAAATTTGTGACCTAGAATATGGAAGATTTGGGCCGTTTTTTTTAAACATAAAAACTAACTGTATTAAACAATATAATCGGTTTGTTTTCTGCTAAACTTTCGGAAAGAAGTCTGTTTTCCTTTAAGAAACTCTGTCACTTTTGGCAAGTCATGCTTAAACAAGTCCTAAGGACTAATCATGATTTGGAATTGTCATCATAGGCTCTCCAAAGCACCGCAAATACCAAAGACAATAATCTATTGAATACATAATAATTGTCTAAAAAGTAGGTACCTACCTAGTACCTACGATTTTGTCACAGAACACGATATGGAAGCGCTGAAAACGGCATATTCGGCGCGTTAGAGGCATTTTCGAATTTCTTAGCGTGACACTGGGCTAAGAACAGCCACACACATCGTGTGCGGGGAACCAATAACGTGGAATATAAATACAATACTTGCATGCTTGAATGCTTGAATAAGTGTGATTCAGGGATATCTCCCGTTACATTGTTCGGATGATGTAAATGTATAAACTGATGATTGTGACGTAAATTAACAAATGGTATAGGCCAAGGCCCTATAACAACTAGGGTTCATGAACAGTTCAAGAACAGTGTTTGTTTGCGTACTTCGTAACCAAGGTCATCTGTTCACAGCATTACTGTTCACGAACAGTTCACGAACGTTCATGAACTGTTCGTGAACAAATATGCACTTCTAATTTCTTCAATTTCTATCCTTTGATATCACATTTAGCCATCTGATCTTTAACTTTTTGAAGCATGGTCACTATTTGTGGCCATACATTACTAAGTTAATACTATTGATGCAATTTTGGGTTTGAAAATGACAGCCACACGTGTTAATTCCGCTCGAGCTATGGTGTACCCAAGGCCCTAGATTACTGGTGTACCAGGTGTCAAGGAGATACTTATATGAAAAAGGCATATCAATGATTTGATTTGAATACTATTCCAATATCTGTTTGCTTTTTGTGGTTAAAAACAAAGTAAACATCTAACAATAATGGAGTATTATTTTGAATAGTCAGGAACTCATCTCAGTTCTCAATTCCGCTGTGATTATGTCGCGATTGATACTGTGACCAGTAGATTGGCATTGCATTTTGGATTGAAATAAATCGTAAAACAGCCTTCTTTGAATAAAACACAACAAATATGCCTATTTAGCTTTCAAATGACATTCCCCTGCCACGAACGTGGAGGGAATCTATTTCACATAACTAATACAATGACATGTTAATTTCAAATTGGTGCTGTTCACGAACAGTTCATGAACGTTCATGAACTGTTCGTTGTTTGTTTATTTATTTTCAGCTGATCAAGTCATTGGTTTATGAACACATCTGTTCGCGAACTGTTCACGAACTGTTTGTTTATTAGGGAAAATAAGGAAACACCAAACCCTGATTAAAAATACTTGTATATAACCTCCTTACAAAAGTACCGTTAAGTTTTGAGTATGTATGTATCTTTATATGAATTTTCGGCCACGGGTCATGATCACATATACAAGAAACAAAAATTAGTTGAATACACGTACACCAAAGCATAGCAAGCAAAACTTAACAGGGACAAAACTTATAAAAGATACACACATATTAAGAACTTAACAAGGATAAAACTTATAAAAGATACACACACATTCAAAACTTAACGGTACTTTTGTAAGGTCATATAAAAAGCATTTTTAATATTCAACATTAAACTTTGTCCAATTTCATAGTGATCACCCGTTATGTTGCGAGTAAATCTGACGGCAAAGTGTTTGTCTCTCACCATTTGACCTTGTCCTGAGGTAAAATTTTCCAGTTGATTTTACGGGGTCACTATGCATAATATTCAAAGCACCTTGCCGAGACAAAAGCAATGACAAAAACGTTATTCCGTTATCGGTGTTAGGCAAAAGTTAGTAGCGAAAAAACAAGTTGCCAAGAAGCATTTTTTTTATAATTTTATGACCTCTGTAGCCTATAATATTGACAGGTCAAATTTGAGATAGACAGATTCCAATGGAGATTGCAGGTTTTAATAGCTATCGATTATGTTTTTAACTATGTTTTGTTCTAGCTAGCATAGTTTCTGAGGCCTGAGCTATATGGTAATATGTGGGACGATGTCTTAAACGTGGAAAATTTGACCTTTGATGACTTCTGTTGACCTTAAATTTGACCTAAGAAAAAATACCTGAGTAACTTCAAATTGAAATGTGAGACCTTTCGAAAGTTTGCGTTCTGTGTCTCTCTAGTGCCTTTAGTTTTCGAGTTACTGAGGGTCATTTTGCGCCTACACACACACATAAGGGAGAGGTTGTCTCAAGGCCCACCAGGGCGCGGAGTATTAAACACATTACGTCTACAAGAACAGTATATTATACCACAACGACCCAATTTCGAATGCAGTAGTATACAAATAATGTGTTGGTCATTGCAGTGATGCGGCGAAACTGTTAAAATGGAGCAGTCAATGCAGCGACCAAATGCAGTGATGTATATCGGTGGACAGTGCTCCCTAAACGAAACATAACAACATACTTATCATGCATTTTGGAACATATCATGGAGCAATGGTAAACACGGTGTCTACACGTTACAGCTCACGTAATCGCAAAATATGGTTAGCTATACTAATGATTAACGAGGACATCACAGCTAAATACGATCGTAGACGAAACATCAGGCGTGTTTGGATTAATGATGCAACCACGTGTCACTACCACACGGTTACAGCATGTCGGTGTGTGTTCACACTTCACATACGTGGCGCCCGAAGGTCAATGACTTTAAGGTAAATACACTAAGCACAAGCCTTCGACATTACACTTAGCACATCAATATTTACATATATCTAGTGCATTGCAGGACCCCATGGGCTTATCCAGGATGGTGGTTAGGGGAGGCGCAGATGTTTTAAGCATGGGGCACAGGCATTTTGGAGGAAAAATCACAAAAAATTGATAAAATTACGAACACTATTTTTTTTTCTCGCTTATGCATGTACCGATAGTTACCTTAACCCTATTAGGGACACGCTCCTGGCTATCCCTATTAGTGGCAAGGGGGTCTTTTAACGCCCCTCCCCCTGAGATCTCGTGAACTACTCCTCCGATTTTGACAAATCAAGCGGTGTTCGATTTCTCCAACCATGATCATTGATCTACATCTATGAAAAGGAAGTTCCGAAATATAAACTAGAAGGTGACAGGAGGGAGACAAAAACACAATTTTAGAGTTTTATGCCACACAACTGCCATGTTTATAAACCACTTTTCAACGTAACTAATGTAGATCAACGCAGATTAAATTGAAAATTGCTATATTACGGCGACTTTTAAAATCTCAAAAATTATAGGCGATTCCAGGTAACTAAATGTGGGGTGAAATACATGCTTAACCAAACCATTTTGCTTTGCTTTTAATAGACATAAATTGGTATAGATAACAGCGGGATATCAGACAAAACAGTTATACAAATATTACATCCGTAGACGGTGCCAGGTTGGTAAGACATGGAGCTCAATTATAAAGAAAAAAACTGTTGTCACTGAAACCACCTACAGCAGGAAACAATGAATAGATTTCAGTATGAATTATCACCTTACATCCATGTTAACGTAATCAAAACTGTCTTGTCTTGCTGCTATGTCTTGCAAAGTCGATACAGACGAGTCGGCTCACCCTAAAACACCGCTCCCGATGGGACTTCGTTAAAAACTATGTCATAGACCTGCCCTTGTACAAGATATACTCTTGAAAATTTCAATTAAGATGCCCAAACTAGATCAAAAGTCCAAAAGTTTCTCAAGGCTGTCTTCGCAACCGTTTCAGAGATATGCAAGAAAAACGTGAGGGTAGGTCGAAAGCGACTCTCTTGTCACCAATAGGCTAAAACCTTTAAAACAAACTTTCCTCGGTAAAAGTTGCTATGAATTTCTTTTAAATCAAGAAATGTTTCATTTTTATAAAGAATTTCAAGATGTTGGGCGCAGGATGTTGGGCATGACCACTTTACCCCCTCCCCCCACCCCGGATCCGCCAATGCAGGAGTCCAACTGATAGATAAGTACATTACCTATGCTACTTAAACAGGGACGAAGTTTAACGTGACACACATTCCCCAAACTTAGAGCATGTCTGCCTGAACGCATGCCGAAAATCCTGGCTGAAAAGCACACACACAAGAGGGTTCAAGATAGCTGTGATTCCGCCACTGATGATAATAACCATAAAAAGAAAGAAACGCGCTCCGGGCATGATAATACATTGCATGGTCAGGTCTTTTTCATAATGAACCACAGCGACAAAGGGCGTGAAGGAGATGATAAAAGTAACAAGAAAGGCGACCATCGCCATTGTCGCCACGACATTAACCCTGCCTCTTTGAGAGGGGATGGTCAGCGCTATCTTCGACACTTTGGGGGGCTGCTGGGCAGAGCTGACGGCTGGAACCGCAACTGGACCTGGTACAGCGACTTTTCTGGCTGTCTTGAGAGCAGGTACCGAGAGGAGAACTTGGTCTTCATTTGGGACACGCACGGGTGCAGTTGAAGCTGAGGACGCAGCCTCATGGACAGTGATTTCTTCCTCGGCGTCTGGAGATTCTAGCTGAAGTGGAATGATCATGGCACATCCCGGCAATGCAGGGTCTGCGGGGGCAAGACGGCGGCTCCGATTGTTTTCTGCTGGGTTGTTGGTGGGCGAGGGGCTCTTCCTTGGCCGTCTAGCTTCCCAAGCAGATAGCGGTTGTGTCCTGGGAGACACGGACGTGTTCCCTGACTTGGCAGATGTGGAACTCGTTGGTTGAGTTTCTACAGCAGATAGGCTGCGTAGTATGGGAAGCTGCGATGCTTCTGTTGGCACTGAAATATTGGTGGAGGTTGGAATGGTTTGACTAGGATCCCCGGCAGGTAAGCCTTGTGGTGTAGAGCGCTGTGGTGTGTTCTCTGGACTTGCTGGTTGCGGAGACATGTTAATAGATTGCTTGCGTGAGGCCTTGTGGTGCCTGTCAACACCTCTTCGTGCCGCAATAGACTTCGCCAAAATATTGACATAACAAAACCCCAAGATGCTAAAGCCAATGACATATTCCAAGAGTAGAATCAACAGCGTTTGCGATTGTTTTTCTCTCTTGGCAACCTGGTTGATAGTCCAATTATCCGGTGTCCAGGCAAAAACCGTTCCACACGTTCCATGGTCATCCTGATGCGATATCAGGAGCCCAACGACGCATGGAAATACGGCAACAGCAGTGAATAGGAGCAAATTTCTGCGGGCTACTGGGTAGCTGTGGTTCCGAACTACAATGAGATAGCGCACTAACGTGATTGTAACGACAATACCGAAGTTGACCAATCTTGTGATTTGTACAACGTAAAAACGCATTGCACAGCCGAACACTGATATACCTTCATCGCTTTGTTCAATTAGTTCGACGATTGGAAAAACGGTCCAAAGAATGTTGTTCAAACACAGAAGGAAGGTGAGATAGTTGATCAGCGTATGTAATCTTCGGTTTACGGCAATAATGATTATGACTATCAAGTTGAGAGTGACCGCCAGCAAGACAAAGGCCACAGCCACTGACAGGAAGACAGCATACATGGTGGCCGGGTCATCTTCGCCTTGGCCAGGCCTCAGCTGGCAGACCCTCCTGGAGCTGTTGTCCGGCTGAAATTGGACGTGACAGAGCAGCTGCTTCTCAGCCCGGCGCCAGCACTCACTGGTGAGGTTGCGTCGGGGCGGAGCGTCGAGCATGCTGTCTCCACGGCGGTCGGCGGCACACTGAGCTGGGCACCGGAGACGGAGCCGATGTCGTTGGCGACTTAATGGCAGCAGCGCGAAGAACGCACTACAATGAACGTGCGCCTGTGCCAACTACTGACCATGTACTTCTGACCGTGCGAACCCTCCTTTTTCGAAATATTTTATACGCCAACTGCATCTAATTACAGCACACTTTTGTACGTGCACAATTGACTTGCGCGATCCGGCGGCCGGACTAGGCGATTTGACTTAGAACAAATGTGTTAGGCACGCGGGTCGGAAGCGACAGCGAATATGCCACTAAATCGTTCTCAATGTTTACAAAAATATAGACAATTGGCAATATGACAACACAACTAACCTTTCAGGAATCATGCTACTTATTACCACCAAACTGTCACTTTTTAAACATGTTTTATCTTGCCAACATATTCAAAAATCATGAGGAACATTTCTAGCAACAACATTGGATGTACAACTGCATACAGAAGTTTGTGTTTTGGTTTAAGGAAAATATCTTTTCAGTGCAAACAAACTTCCAGAAAACGGCTCTAGTCATTTTTTTTAGTTGGACCCTAGAGTCATATTGTGAGTCATACTGTGACTGGAGCCTTATCGAAAATAGCACGCGCTATACAAAAGTTTTTACCTCCATTACTGGCAGGGATGGAACCTTACATCCCTTATATCTCTTTGTATATGTTACGGTCAGTATGGAAACTCGGTCAGTTATATCTCTTTGATAGCCAAGCCACCGTAATGTTGAGTTGAGCCATCCCGATAGTGCTGCAGGGAACCCCAATGCTTGTCGAAATATTTGGCCTTTTTGAATTTTTCTAGCATGTCATTCGACATGGTGAGGTTTCGACTTAATTTGTTTGGCAATGTCTAAAATTATTAGATTCAACATATTTGCTTAAAATATAATATTTGGTCACAATCAGAATTCAGGAATGTAGTTGCATGAAATTGACACGTACATCCACATGGACATTCGTTGACACCATAGATCACTTTCAAAATGATCCCAAGCACATTATCTTCAGAATCAGCGCGTCGAAATTTAAGAGAAATAACGAACTTATGAAATTGTAGTTACCAATAATCAGAATTATAATTGACACAGCTGATCACGCTGAAAATACCTTTTTAAACAGATCTCGACGCGCCGATACAGATAATTATCATATCTAAGGACAGGGGCGTTTGAATTACTTTCAAGTTGTTCTCGGCGAGCCCGAGGAGCTGGCCGCAGGTCTCGCCACTGTGGCTGATATGCGTGAGGTGGGGGAAGCGTATGGCAGGTCCACTCGCTAGGACCGTGACCTGTTTGTACCCCGGTCGCGCACTGAGATGGGGAAGAGACGCTTCAGCTGTCGCGGTCCAAAACTGCACAACGCGTTGCCCCCAGACCTGCCTGAGCTGCCCGTGCCGCTATTTTCTCGCCGCTTGAGGCGACGCCTGTCGACTCTGTCTGTCGCACCTGACTGAATCCCTTTAGCCGTTTCCCGGACTTGTATGTACGTGACCGTATATTTTTGACTTATATGAATGCGTGAGTAACCGTGTGGACATCCAACTGACTACATTAACCCCTTTTATTATTTGACGAGAGATGGTAACAGCTACATGCTTGATGTGGATCATCTTAAGAAAAGTCTGAGTCTGAGTCTGAGAATATGTAAGATTAACACCACACTTTTTTCTAGGTTTAACAGTTTCCCAAAAATTAACGGTATGATCACGCCGAAAATTATCTTGTACATATTTTGAAGTACTGATTTTGAAAATCATAACATCCAAGGGAGACAGCGAACTGTTTTTGAGTTAAACCTGTAGTAGACGTCGCTTATAGCGTCCACGGTTACAACATCCAGCCGCTTATAGCGCCCAAGTTAACACGGTACGAAATTTTCTGTACAAAAGCCTACGCAGAAACTCCCGCTTATGACGCGAGAGTTAAACATATTCTTTAGTAAAAACGTTCAGTTCAACGCGCTCCAAATAAACCATCATGTCGCCTACTTCTGCCGACTCCACATCAGTATCAGTACAGTGCAGTACAAATGTACCGTCCTCTTTCTCTCGACACCACCTCTCTGTCTATGCTATTAGTGCTGAACGCAGTTTAAATATAACACCATTATAAAAGCTCACGTCCCGGTATGAAGGGTTTCAAATGCGAAGCGGAACTATGCAGTTCGTCGGCTCCGACCTTGAATGACAATTGTTCGGGAGCATGCATGAGTTTGAAGCGTTCGCTAATAACGCACAATAGTTTGTTGATTGTTCGTGAGAAAAGGGTGTTGAGGCAGCTAACAATGAATGATTTTGTTCAATAAATAAATATCACATTATCATGCAACTGAAAGACTATGTTCCATAGCGACACGTGTTCATCTGTACCTGAGGTCCTGACTATGGTCAAATATCGTCATGGTCTCTTCAAGTGATCATGGTCAGTTCAATGACCTCTAAGTATTTTGTGAAACCTTTCAATTATTTTACGTTGAAAACATGGCAAAGAAAAGAATTTGATTGTAGAGTTGCACGATAAATAAATTCATGGGCTCTTCCAATGATAAACGTTTGTCACAGACTCGACGCTACGTGTCTCGTCCATGACGAACGTTAATCATTGGAATCGCCCATAAATATATATTAAAGTTATGCGGCACGGCGTTTACTACTAGCGCCACCTAGGGACAGGAATACACTTGAAGCTATGCGGTACAGTATAACTCCAGGTACTTACTACTAGTGCCATCTAGGGACATGAATATGCCTCAAGCTATGCGGTACAGCATAACTGCAGGCGTTTACTACACCTTTTTACGGGCAATTTAGGCGGTAGTGCAGGCTATTCAGTAAAAGTGCATTCAATTTCGATAATGCGGCATAGTACACGGTTATTTGAAAACAATGCAGCTATTTCAGCATGGAAGCGTTCCATGTCGGTAAAGTGCAGTCGAATTCGGCGGGCGATCGCTCATGCACTAAGCGCTACGGCGTTCATATGCACTACAGCCGAAATCGAAGGCACTCCGTCCCGTCCAATAATGACCATACTTATCCATATATCATGCAATGCTTCCAAACATAAATGCACAATGCTGTATTGTCGCCGCTTACACCTTTTTACGGTTAATTGCAGCGGCAGTGCACGTTTTTCAGTAAAAAGTGCATTCAATTTCGATAATACGGCATAGCGCAAGGTTATCTGAAAACAACGCAGCTTTTTCGGCATGGAAGCGTTCCATGTCGGTAAAGTGCAGTCAAATTCGGCGGGCGATCACTCATATGCACACTACATAATACATATGTACCTATATACGGTAAGGCGTTCATATGCACTACCACCGAAATCGAATGCACTCCGTCCAATTATGACCACACTTATCCGAATATCATGCACT
>JARBER010079727.1:0-11666 GCA_030265075.1 Balanus glandula
TGATCAGTCCTCGGGATACCAGGCCTCCCCCTCGTAGGTGACGGTGGCGACGTAGCCCTCGTCGCCGTTCACCGTGTACGTCACCGTCTGGGTCCGGCCGTCGGGCAGCTCGACCGAGTAGGAGCCCTGGGTGACTGAGCCGTCACGATCCTCCTGGGCGGCGTACCGAGGCTCGTCTGCTCCGTCTCCATATACCTCGTACTCGTAGCTGTACTGGGCGGGCGCGGCCGAGGCCGTGGTGTGCGGCGTGTCGTACGGCGTGTCGTACAGCGTGTCGTACCTCGTGTCGTACCTCGTGTTGTACCTCGTGTTGTACCTCTTGTCGCTCGTGGTGTCGTACGTCGTGTCCCTCTTGTCGCTCTCCGTATCGTACGTCGTGTCGTACCTCTTGGTCGTGTCCTGCCTCTTGGTGTCATACCTCGTGTCGTACCTCTTGTCGCTCCTCGTGTCGTACCTCGTGCCGTACTTGGTGTCGTATCTGGGCGGCTCGAAGTACGTCTTGCCTTGACTGTAGGAGGCTCTGCTCCTCTTTGCCGTGTATCTGGGCTCGTGGACCGTCCTGCCCTGGCTGTAGAAGGTTCTGCTCCCCCGGTTGGCAGCTGCGGCCAAAGATGCGGCCGCCAGGACCGCAGCGGTCAGCAGCAGCAGCTGAAACCAGAGGCATGGTATGGGTAGACAGACCAGGGAGACATGTAATCAAGAGCAACGATGCTGGTATAGCGTTATAGGACTTGACATTAGTCATAGAGCAAACAGCAACGATTAGGTGTATGAAAATGTTATAGAGCTATATAAGAATGAGCCAATGGGTGATACAAATGCAATGTAGAAATACGATTTGTCATTGTCCACTGTGTAGTGTCTGGGTTGTACTTCTCACGACCGGAGTATGCAAGAGACATAATTTGGCGGTCATGAAACCTCCCCACTCTGCAGGCAGATTGCTCCAAATCAGACTATTTCCGTGCACTTTATGGGGCAATGTTTCTCTTTGTGTATGTTGTGTACGAGGGCAGTCCTCCCCATCATCTGCCCATCGCTCGTTCCCCGACATTGAGCTTCGCTTCTTCACCTTCATGCTGGCAGTGACGGCTGCAATGCTACACTGCCTCTAACAAACGAGTTTGCTCTGCTATATACGCTATGGCTGACCGTCCTGGCTTCTGTCGACCGTGTGACCACTGCGCCGGTCCCTTCGGTCAGGGCCGCGGTCAAATTATTGTCGCCGGTGCCTCCTCTAATTGCACTGGCCTGCTGGCTATTATTTTGTATTGCAGTAAGTGTGCCGGATGTTCATTAAGCCCTATTACGGTCGGGCCACCGGAAGTTACACAGAGAAGGGGGTAATATCGTCTGTGGTCGGCTTTTATCAGTCTGAATTTCATTTCAGCGTATCAGGCTCGTGTAGGTTAGCTTGCAGAGACCAAGAGCAAATTGGGCTTCAAAGCTAATCGGTGCGATTGTGGCTGGGCTGACAGATGGCGAGAGAGGAGGGGCGGGCCGAAATCCCTCGCGTGTGCTGCCCAGATGTGGCGAGGGCGGCGGTGACCGGGACAGTTCCCATTGTCCGCTGCTCTCGCGGCGTGTCCTTGGCGCCACCGGTGTCCTTACGCGTCATTTATCCGGCGGAGATGTGTCGGAGCTGGACGCAGAACCCCGCGCAGCTCTGTGGTGGAGGTTAGACTGACCACACCTTCTGTTCACCTGGGTCCTCCCCTCCCCCTCCCCTCCCTCTCCCTCCTCCCATCCCCCCCGGCCCGCTTCCAGAGGTCGGGCGTGGCTCTCGGCCGGCAGAGCAGGCCAGGTGGTAATTTGGCGCCGGTCTGGGTCAGGGACGGCGCTCTCTGACAATGATCGGCTACGTCATGTCACGCGCTAATTTGCGGTAGTTGTACACATGTCATGCACCGGCAAATGACAGGAGATAAATGTCAAATTATAGGTAGAGGTAACTCAGATTTTAACTGGCGCTGAAAGCTATACACGCTGTTTAGATATTCGCTCGGAGGACCATTAGTGTATGGCGCAGAGTAATGGTTAGTCTTCTATTTTTCATTTATTTATTTTGTATTTCTATTTATTTCTTTGTCACTACCAACCACAGAAGAATAGTCATGCTGCACAGACTTATGCGTGCTCTGCGTAATCGTATATTGTTGACTGGTTGGACTATCAACTTTTGGCATCAACAAGATTCGCATCGTCGACCGATATTGGATAGTTTAACATCTCCCGCTGCGCTGCCTCTAGGTATATAATGGTATACATAGGTTTTAACGAGGTTGCAACATCGTGTGCAGATACACTCTGCCCCCGTTCGCAACAAGGCCGTAGTTACCATGCTGCTCAGCATGCAAACTTCTCTAGTAACCTCATATATCAACTCATACGACTTGATCTAGCCGTCCACGCGAACGTGATTGCGTGGACTGGGGAACCGGCTTGGCGGCCGAGCTGTGAGGTCACAAACCGTGGGCTATTTTGCGTGACGTCACAAACTCTGGGATGCATCCTGTCAGGGGTATGTGAATGAAATACCTGCCGGTACCCTCACATCGTAAGGTTACGGCGAACGCTACGGTGCACGAAACGCTCATTGCGGCTGATGTTGATTATGTTGTGAGTTGTGACACCTGGCCGGTGTGTCCACTGTGTACATGGTCCAGTGACGTCATCAGGATACAGCCGGCTCATCGGATGTCGATCTACGCCGGCAGCGTAGTATTGACGCCGGCAGCGTACTGGCGACTGTGGGTCGGAATAGGTATGCCAATGCCACTGGTCTTATGACAAGATTCCACAGGAGGTTGTTGTGGCAAGACCCGTGAGGCGTCTGTTACCAGTGTTGGAATTTTCATTTTAGGACCTGGTCCCGGAGAGCAAAATGATCTGCCGGTGGAGAGCGAATTTCTAACATTTTGAAACTTAATCGCAATCTGAGCCCGAGCACCATGGAATGTTACCATGATGACGGAGTAGGGTTGAGCAATATCAGTTGAAATATATGAACTGTGTATTTTTACATCCTATTTATCCCAGTGTATAAATCCGAGAAAAAGGTGATTATCTACAATTTGAGACTATTTTCATGGGATGAAAATTGTCCATCTTCGTATTTTGAAAGTGCATATGATTTAAGAAATCAAGATGCATGTGTATTGCAGAGCTGGTTGCACTGCTAATGGCTCATGGTCCAATATCTGATAGAAAATCCCAGCTAGGCACTAGTTTAATTTTTAAAGGATTGCTTACACTTAACAACAGACAATGCTCAATTACCGGCATAGGAAATAAATTCTTAACCTGCACGAGTAAGAATATGTGAGCAATAATACATGACAAGAGAGCGAAATCTTTTGGACCCTTAGACAAGAAAATGGACAAACTTTCAACACTGTCTGTTACTCCCAACCAGCCGCCGTCGCATGGGTCAGCTATACCCCACTGACATTGTACCAGTGACGTCACATGCAGATGGCAGCCGTCATGGCCGCCGTGGGTCGGCTATACACCACGAACATTGTACTAGTGACGTCACATACAGCCGGCCGCCGTCGCCGCGGGTCGGGATAAGGTCCGACCTCAGTTTGACCACCGCATGGACCGACAGCGTATTTTTTCTCCAAACATGTGCTCGCCATCTCGCAAAATATTATAAAAAACGTATCCTAATCTTACCTGACCTAGCCTTTTCCGGAAACAAATTAACACTAATTTTCCCATGCATAATGGCGAGCACACGTTTGGAATAAAAATCACGCGGACTGAGAAGCGGGCCCACTCGGTCATAGCTTGGTACGGCAGTGCGGTGTTCTGCAGTGATCCTCTGTGGAACTATTGAACTTCTTGGTATAGTACTAACTGTCACTACAGTACTAACAGCACTAACTGTAACCCTAACTGCTTCTACTAAACGATTTGAACCGATGTTTAATTTTGCTCTTGCAATTTTATATTGTAAGTGACCAAGTGAGCTGGTCTCCCTCTGGCCTCGCATGCATATGTAGGGAAATGAATGGCAGGTGCTTATCTTGTTACACGGGGCTTATCGCCTCTCATCGTTCTTAGTTGATGTGCAATTAGGCTCCCTCAAATCACTTCAGCAGAATGACTTGCCTTTGTCTGACACGCCATCTAAACTCGGCGCACTTGTCTCGGCACTTACGCCGAGTGTTTATAGTCGTGATTCGACCCGGTGATGCTAGTTTCATTAGTTAGACACTGCATGCAAGCTTGGGAGATTATTCAACTGCAGTTACAAAAGTAAGATGCTATTCCATGGATGTGTAATTATCTTAAGTGTTTTAACATTAGTTAAGCTCGAGTTGATCACCTTTTCTTTTCTGTAATACATGAATAAAGATTAATAAGTAAAACAAATGGCATTTTCCTCGAATATGAAAAAGCAAAAGTTTGAAATTACACTTTATGAATATTTCAAATATTAATCATGTGTAATTTCGTACTTTTGCTTTTTCATACTCGAGGAAAATGTCATATGTTTTACTTATTAATCTAGCAAATGGTCCTCGCTCGAGCACTCTTAATGTATAAACATACATAATGTATAAACATAGATCTGTGAATTGGCTGTGTCGGTCCTGGTCAGTTCAGATCAGAACGATCTCATACATGCTGCGCCGTCTGACCACATGCGACACCGGGGCCCAATCTTGCTAAGTTCCAATCTACCCAATCTTGGTGGGATTGAGCTCTCCCTGGTGCTGCACGTGGCCAGACGGTGCCGCATGTAGGTATGGGATGGTGCTGATCATAACTGATCAGGACCGACACAGCCAATTCGCAGATCCATATTTATTTACCAGATGTTCCTACTGATATCCTCCCTGTCTAAGGATAACAGTCGTTCTGTGTTATCCCTAACCGGCTCCGTCCACCGCCTTCCTCGTGTTTACCTGACATTACCTGGATAGGGAAATGGGACGGGTGGGAGCCCATCAGTCTTCCTCGCGCAGTGTTACCTGAAAGGGTCGCCCTTCTGCCATCTAAGTCGGCTATGCAGGGGCTTCTTTGACTGTTTTGTCGGTGGGTACTAAGCGGGTATTTTCCCGACGATCGTTCCCATCCTTTCCTCTCATAGCTCTGTACATTTCCACAGCTATGTGGAATGTCAGCAGTTATGATTTTCAGTTTGTATAGTAATTCGGGTAACCGCTTATGTGTTACCTGTAGGCTATCGGTATTGTCTGAAACACGATATAGGTGCTGTTTATATGGATTGCATGCTTGCATTACTACCTATGCAATACACATTCCTTATTTTGTCATTCAATAAATTGTAGGTTTTCGCTGGCTGTGGTTTGCATCTCCTTCTGTGTGACGCCCTTGACTCAGACTGCTCGCAACTACGTCAGGGCATTTCCGGCTCGTCAGTCAACCGGCCTTCGCTGGCGCTGCACTGCGCAGTCGCGTGGTGCATCCCTCGCTCCCTCAGCTGACTACTGCTTGACGTTACACCTGTGGCTCCGTGAGGTCACATATATGTGGATCCGTGACGTCACACCTGCGGCTCCATGACGTGACACACGTGGCCTAGTGACGTCACACCTGCGGCTCCGTGACGTCACACCGGGGGTTCCGTGACGTCACTCATATGGCTCCGTGACGTCACACACGTGGTTCCGTGACGTCACACCTGCGGCTCCGTGGCGTCACACCTGTGTGGCATCACGGTTCCGGGCCGTTGACTGCGCGGCCGCCTGCCAGGTAGGCTGTGCCGCCGGGATCGGTCGGCCGGGCCGCACACGGGCGCCCTCTACCGGCGATGATACGCGGCGATAGGCGGCCAGGCGCGCCGCCACCGCCGCGCTAGGCCGGGGCGAACCGGTCTGGCCCGGTCGGCAGCCAACGCCACGGCGGCCGCGGCGCGCCGGCTACACCGCTAGCCGCCGCTAGTCACGCGTGTGTCGCTGTGCGGGCAGGTGCCGCCGTCGCGGGCGTATCGCGAGTCGCACGTGGATCAGACGTGGATCAGACGTGGATCGCGGGTTGATCATTCGTGGATCGCGTGGGTGGTGCGTGGCTGTGTACTGTGTGGTGTGTTCTGTGCCGCGGGCCGGGCGGGCAGCGGGTGTGACCGCGTGCGGCGGCAGATGGGAGGCGAGTGCGGCGCGTGCACGCCGCTCGCCGGCCGTCCTGCCGGGGCGGGCCGGCTGCCGCGGGCTGCAGTGAAAGGCAGCGGCTGGCCACGGCGGCGCTGACCCTGACCGTGGCCGCGCCGCGCCGGCCCGACCATGGGCGACGGCGACGAGATGCCGGACGGCGTCACTTCCGTCACCAACGACAACTACCAGCCGGAGCGCTGCGTGCCGGTCGCGCCGGCGCCGGTGGTGACGGCGCCCGGCCGCGCATCCAAGCAGAAAGCCTCGCCGCGCCGCGCCATGCGTCAGGTGATCAAGTACAGCGGCCGGCTCAAGGAAAGTCTGGTGCACGAGGTGCAGGGCCTGCGACCTTCGGCCAAGCACAGTACGTTATCGCCAGCTGCACGGTTCGATTCCCACCAGTGGCTCGGCTGTTTTTTGCTTGTGTGTGTTTGTTTACAGCCACAGAACGGGGGGATGATGGGTGTGAATGTGTGGGCTATGTTGGAGAGCTGGCCTCAGGCTGTGATACTGGTGGGAAGAAACGATGTCCTCTTGATTGAGGACTCATTTTGGGAATTAATGCTGATGTTGATGTGCGATAACTTCCTAAACATTGCCTGGTTTTGATCAAATTCGCTTAGAAAAGCGGCAATTTTGATCCTTCTTTCAAATATGCGTTTTTTTGCGTATGGTATAAAATAAGTACGCATTTAAAGCACGCTTGTAACCTACTTTTGATTGCAAATAATCCGATCAGGGGCAACAGCACCAAGTCTCTCAACGTCCCTTCCATTAGAGCAACGATGTTTGGAAAGTCACAGCTTACTGCATTTTACTCTGGACGTGAACACCTTTAGATCTCAAGCTTTTCTTTTCAAGCACTTCTCCCGCTAAGAGTAACATTCCCCGTATAGCTGTAATATGTGTCTCATTTGCTGCACCCAGATAAATTTGCGGCGTCATTTTTCTGTGAATATGTGCTCATTTATTAGCGAGTGTTTTTTTTTGGGGGGGGGGCGATTCCCCAAAAGTATCACGCCATTATGAAAACTCATGGGATATTACTTGTCTATGTATTGATAGCTGATTTAAAACACTTGGTGTAGTAAACTTTGCTTAGATGTTCTTCCAAATCAGGAAGCGTCTTGTCTCAATTTTGCGCCGATATTTCTGACGGTTGTGGGCCGCTCGGCCTTATTCCCGGTAACGGGAGGTTATCGGTGCTTATTCCGGTGGCTGAAGTTATCGGCGCTGGTTCTCAGTAGCAGGAGGTTATCGGCCCCCAGATAGCCGTACTATCGCCGGCGGTATAACCGAACCAAACCGGCGGCTCCTGACCCGACAGATGTGCATGGTTCAAAACCTGGGTGTGCTCAGGGTGAATGGTCATAGTACTGAGGTGGGCGCTTGCTCGGTATTCAGTCCAGGATAATGCCGTTTATGTCGGTTTGTTCCGTTCTGAGAGCGAAATGAGGGGAAAGTCACACGGTGAAGCCGTTAGTCGTGAATTATGAGGTGGTGGTCCGTTAATGTGAGCGTTTTGCGAGCAGATTTTGGAACGAGCTTTGATTTATTCTCACATATGAACCGAAGCTAAATACGCCTGTGTCTGTTTTTAAGGGTGACCGCACTCGACACAGTTACACGCCAACAGATTACCATAATAAATAACGGTTTCGGCCCGCGGTGGTATAAAGCAGCTGGTGGCTGCGTCACCAATGTTTTTTAGTTTACTGCTGCTGTCTCAGTCTTAAAGAGATGGAAACCAGCCGAGCGAAGTTCCTATTGCGGACTTAGCGGTTGTCATGTGAGTTGTGACTGCTTTTTTCTATGCTTCAGTCGGCTGTTGACAGCTGGTCGGCACTGCGCAGTGCGCAGCGCTGGAATGCAGTGAGTCACGTGACAAAATCAGCTAACGCCGTGACGAATATGTCAAAGATCGCTGGGTTCAACCCCATGTCAACGGTCGGCCGGCGCAGGCGGTGGAGCTCCCTCCCCTCCCTCCCCTCCCTCCCCTCCCTCCCCTCCCCCACCCCCTCCCGCACCTGTTAGGCAGCAGCATCAGCTGGCGACCTTGGCATTCGTGAGGCCGGCCGGGGGCGTGCGTACTCCTGTGGTGACGTCATTGCTCAGCTGATTGAGCGGCGGCGCCCGTCCACACTGCCTCTGTCGTGTACCGGTACACACGGTACACGGTATACTGTATGTGTACACGGTGTACGGTACACGGTGTGGGGTGTCCAGGTGCGGGGGTGATAATATCTCAGCCCCGCTGTGGCCGCATTCTCGGCTGCCGTCACAGCTAGATGGGGTCGCGGCGCCGGTGCGCGGCTCCTGTGAACGTGATCTGCCATGGCCAGTAGCCACGCCTCGAAGCCAGCCGGCGTGGCCTCAGCCCAGACAGGCTATTTAGGATACGGCCCTGCCGCACTGCTGTGCATAATGATTAGCGGATGACTTGCGATGTCGGCACAGAAAAAAACGCGGAGCGGCCTCGGCTGGAGGTTAGTTATCTCTATGGTGTTACTATCACGGTAGTGCTGGGAACTTAATTTATCTGGATGTACTTGCGGTGTCTTAGTGATATATCTTATTATTTGATATTTGATATTTGAGGGGCCAACGTCAGTATTCGATTATTGGTTTTCGCTAGTATTGAAGGTTTGAATGATATTAAAAATGCATGTCTATCGTAAACGATATAAATATTGTATTATGCTTCTGTGGAGTTCGGGCTAAACAGGGCTTTGTACCAATAAAGGTGGAACGTCTAACTACACTGTTAACTCAGGCGTGCTCCTTGCCATGCAACGTTATTGTGCCATCACTGAATTTTGTCCTGATGACACTGATGAATCCACCCAACTTTACCAAATGCCGTGAGTGCGCCAGCACCGCATCCCGTGAATGGAATACTCAGAATGTCATACTTATGCCCGGTTTCCACAGCCTTTTTCGACCCGTAAAAACAGGCTTGCCGGTCCGAGAAAATGTAAATTCTGGACCGGAATACCAGCGGTGGTATGAACCGGGAACGGTGGTATGAACCGGGAACGGCGGTATGAACCGGGAACGGTGGTATGAACCGGGAACGGTGGTATGAACCGGGAACGGCGGTATGAACCGGGAACGGCGGTATGAACCGGGAAAGGTCGGCACCCGGCGGTCGGTCAGCCGTCACCTCTGACGACAGCTAACCGGTGTTTTGGATTGGCTGGTGGATTTTGTACTGGTGAAGTGTTGGTTTTCGACTCATTGTTATGCGTGCAGCGCATACAAACTACGTGCTTTGAATGTGTCTGTTGATGATTGATTGACGTGCTTGTCACGCCATCCGTTCAGTCGCTGTTTATCAACGACGCCTATTGGCTGTTTGTACTACGAGCCTGCGGCGACAACATAGCCCGCTGCTTCTCTTTCCTAATTCAACGATATTGGTGTTGGGATGCTGGACGCTGGTAGCAGACACGTGCATGGATCTGAAATTACGATGTATGATTTCAGGAGATCTCTCAACAAAATGCAATGCTGGAGCTATGATCCAACTGCATCCGATCCCAGTGAATCCCTCGATTACTATTTGCAATGGATCTTGGATCCCACAGGATCGCATGCTAAGTAATGAAAATGGATATATGATCCCAACGGATCTGGGATTGAACATGCTCCTTTTTATATATTATGTCATAGTGTTATTTTACCATAATGTTTCTTAACCAAATATAGCTGTATGCATAAATTCATACTAGTTTCACTTACCACTATTTGAAAAGTACTCACAATTACTTATAATATGGATTCCGACAATACACATTTGTTAAATGGTGGATCTCGAATCCCAGTCGATCCCAATGCAAAATAGTGTCTGCGATCTCGGATCCCGACGGATCCGTCGACCAATGTTGCAGACAGATTTATGATCCCAGTGGATCCACTGACAATTTGTTAAGGTGGGTATATGATCCCAACGGATCCGGGTTCCAGTCACATAGATCAGATCCCGGGATCCGTTTTCGGGATTCGAGCACATGTCTAGACGGTAGTCGGTGGCATAATCTGCTTTCACGATGGAATTCGTGGTATGATGGTAACATTGTTAAGAATATCTTTTTTTCAAGTTTTAGTAAACAAGCTTCAGGATGAGTACCTATACATGTTTTGCACGAGAACATATCAAACAAAAACAAAGTCGCATTTGAAAGTTCATCCTGAAGCGTGTTTACCAAAACCTCAAACAGCTATATCGTTAAAAATGTTATCCTCACAGCGCAAAACTTTGTCGTGAAAACGGCTGCTACTCTTATTACTGCTATATCTTATTACTCTTATGTCGACGGGAACTCTTGTTGCTCATATGTTGGCGGGAAAAGGAAGTTCCTCCTATTCTCTATTTGTCAAGGAAGTCTCACCTGTTTGTCGTTGCCTATTTAGGTGGTAATCCTTCGCGCGGGTCCCGGCTGGCTGCGTCCGCTGGTATTGCACCTTTCCGAGCGTGAAACGACGCAGCATGATCGTTGATCACGCTGACTGCTTACACCCCGGCACGTCGCGGTCGGTGGTGCCCGATAACGCAGCGCTGTTCCGATCTAATGCATGCCTGAGTGCCTGACCTGAGTCATGTTCGCCGGGTCGCCTCGCAATCGCCCCCGCCTGTGGCTGTGTCCACCCGCCCTTCTACCCCTCCCATCCCACCGGCCCGTCACCGACCCTCCCATCAACCCTCCCCTCCCATCCCATCGCGTAGCCGGCGCGCTGGGTGGGGCGTGCCGGCTACAGCCCGTGACCTTCTCATCGCTCCCGGCACGGCGGCCAGCCGATCACGTGCCGGCGCGTGCTTCCATTGTGGGCGCGGTGGGAGCGGCGGCGGTGCTAGGCCATTGCCGGTGACCGCCGCGTGCCCCGCCGGCCACCCCGGGTGCAGAATTAGCACCACCTCCGGCAAGGTTGGGTGTTGCGCCACCCTGGCCTGACCCCGGATTAGCTCGGCGGTGGCGGGGCAGACGCCGGCAGGTGGAGGGCGGGAGGCGAGACGAGCCCCTCCCCGCCCCTCCTCCGACCACGCCACGCCACACCTCCGTCTGGACCGGCCCTGGTCCGGACTGGCGCGGCGGGAAGGGTGCGGGGTGCGGACTCTGGGGCGGCCGGAGACCGAGGGACCCCGTCTCCGGTCTGTCTGCGGCCCGCCCGCCGCCTCGCCGGTCACTCGTCCGTCCGTCCGATGGAGGGCGGGGCCTGGCCTGGGCCGGCCGAGAGGGCGGGGCGGCTGCTCGGCGGCCGCTGCCAGGGCGGGGCTTGTCCCACCCGCGCAGTAGGTGCACATAATGCGACGCCGAGCTGCCGCCGCCGCCCAGACCATGTGACGCTATGCAGCGGGGGCGGCCCGCGGGGGGCGCCGGCGCGCCGTTACAGATGTTATGGCCTCTCCGGTGGCTGGTAATGAGGCTGTGACGGCTATTCGCAGCCCGGCTGCGGCTGCTGCGGTTGCAGTGGTCTGGATACCCGCTCGGGCTGGACGCCGGAATGGTCCCCGGTCGTGAGCCCGAGTGCGTGACATGTGTGGTT
>JARBER010079949.1:0-18592 GCA_030265075.1 Balanus glandula
CCGTCCAAAATTTGCTCTCAGCCTGCAGATAATTTTGCTCTCCGGGACCAGGTCCTGAAATACAAATTCCAGCACTGGTTGCACGTTAGCCGAACATGTCGGCTGCCTGTCGCCGGCGTATGTGCTGGTACGACATGTTCTTTTGTGCTTGTACTGACGTGCGAGTTCTGACGTGCGTGTACTGAAATGCCGGCACCGCACTGACGTGTGCGCACTGTCTCGTATGTCGCGTGGTCGGTAGTGTTTCCCGATCCGTCACCGCCTGTCCGCCGGTCAGTGGCGTGTGGCCGCTGACGCCTCCCTCCTCCCCGCCGCCCCGCAGATGACGCCGGCCTGCCCAGCGATGACGGCTACCGCTCACTGACGTCGACCAGTAGCGGCGCGTCGCTGCCGCGCTTCAGCCCCGTGGCCGGCCGCCGGCTGCGGACCTCCCTGGCCGACCTGAGCAACCGCTCCCTGGAGCCGCAGCAGACGGCACAAACGGCGGACCACGGGCAGGACCACAGACCAGACCACGGACCGGCCGCACTCTCTGGTCAGTGGCGCCGTAGTGCTCGTTAGTTATTTGTTTGTTTGAAAATATTCATATCTTCTTAAACGCTTTCTACATTTGACGTCGAGCTCAGACTATTTTGGCCGGGTTTACCGCTGCCAAGTGGTATCGGAACATTATGTGTGAGTCATAATCTTGTGTGAGGAAAGGTCCCTGTGAAATATTACGTTATACGTCATTATCGTGTTCTAGACCTGTTTCTTTAATATCTCTGAATGTTTCGTATTTCTGTTTTAGGTACTATGTTATCTATCTGTATCTGTATAGGCTTGTTGTAAAGTCTTGTCAATCAATAAATTTATTTGCATCGCCTTTTAGAATGCATGCATAGTCTATCCTCCATTGCCATGCCAGACTAGAGCCCGTGTCGAGACAGGCAGACAAACAGACAGACTCGAGACACAAGAAACACCCGCGACACGCCCGTGTGCGCCACCTGCTGTAGTGAATGCGGACGGTACCCCGGGCGCGACTGACCACCGCCCCCCCCCCCCCCCTCTCTCGCAGGTCTGCTCACCGTCCCGGAGTGCTGGGCGGACGCCAGCGCAGTGCTGCCGGCAGAGCCACCTGGTGACGAGGGCGAGAACCAGCGGCGCAAGACGCTCACCGACCGCGAGACCAACCCGATGGCACATCGCAAGATCGGCGCCTCGCGCAAACGACGCAGCGTCATGTTCGAGACCGACCTGTGATCGGTGGGACCGGGAATATTGTGACCGGTGGGGCCGGGGAACTTGTTACCTACCGAAGAGCGGTGAGGCCGGAAAATGTGGGGCCGGGCACCTGTGACCGGTGGGGTCGATGGCACCTGTGACCGGTGGGACCTACCTGTGTCGGCTGTTGGAGGTATTTTGGTACGGATTTCGGGTGGCGCTGTTGATGCGTGGTCCGTGGTTGATGCACACAAAGTCAGCAAAACAGTGGACTAGCAGCAACAGGTCTCATGAATCAATGTCTGGAGGAATGCACTCCGCTGCACAAGTTACTGTTGGCAGCCGGAAGTCAGATCTGGTGTACAGCTAGCTAGGCGGAAATACGTAACGCAGATCTCTTCACACTGTTACAGGGGATTTGAGGATCTCCACGGGCGTGTATATGAATACTGGAAGTGCGCGGTAGAGATGTAGGGTAAGCGTTGACCGTGCGGACGACGGCTGCCAAGCGGGCTTCCTCGGAAGCCTCCGTTGCTCTGGTATTATAGCAGTGATCATATAGTTACCTAACGTACTCGTGGGCCAAGCGGCGCTCTCGAGGCAGGCTGCGTTTGGCTGAGAACTCGGCTGGTTAAGGGTAAGGTGGGTGGTTGCTATTGTAGCTGTGCTGGTGGGAGACGTAGTCGTTTAGAGCGCGGTGCTGTGAGGAAACCACTGCGCGACAGAGGACGTGTGGTGAGCGATGGGCGCCTTCGCGTTGTGCTGACAATCAGAGGGGTGCTGTCGTGTAGTGACTTGGCCGCGCTTCTTCTCAGTTCTCTCACGAGGATGTTGCAACGCGGCGCCTCACATCAGATCTCTGTAAATAGGACGAACGCTGCTTCTTTTCTGCTGTCTCTGCGCTGTTGTAGCCTGCGTGGCATCGTTAGCGGACAGGTTGGGTGCGAGCTGTGCAGCAAGTGTTGAGCTGTGCTGGATGAAGGGGCTGATGCTGGCATGAAAAGACAGTCCATTAAATTGTTCATAAGGCGGGGTTGTGTATATTTTTGCATTTTATGGTAAGACATAATAAATGTAACCGAAGGGATCGCAACTGCGTTTGTTTGACGTTCGCGGTAAAAAGGTACGTGGCGAAAGTGCATCTCCTTGATGTCTACAATGGGTTAAACAATCGCATTTGACTGGATATCCCGAACTGCAGTTTATGCATTCCAAACGGACCTTGCTCTGACAGGACTGGTGTATTGAACAACACCACAGAGAGCTACAAATCCGGTATATTACAAGAGACATTATTGACAGTACATTGCTGAGGTGTCTGTGTGCAATGTGTATTCAAAGACTTTTCTTTGAATTATGCGTTCACTTTCACTTGATACAAATGAAACAAGCGAGCACGTAACAGTTGAAACATTGGTGATGACAACATATGATGATTTAGGTTAACGGGCGTGATGAGAACATAGTGTCGACGTTTTCTGACTATTCCTTTTTTACACACATGGTCGAGGGTCGAGACCACTGGAAAGCACATCCGCGACCAGGCGTCGTGTATATGTACAGTAAGTCCTTCAAGTAACGATTTCGAACACAACAGTGGAGTCATTAATGTGTTCAGTTGCCACGGGCGATTGTGCGATCGAAGATGGTTTTCACTGTTCTTGCGGGCCCAAGAAGGCACCGATGGTTAAGCAGCGACCGATAGAGACGCTGCGGTCGCCACCGGTGCCTGTAATCAGCGAAACATAAGCGGTCCGTTTAAGACATTCATAACAATGCTCATGGGCGGTGGGCGAGACTCGAGCAGCGCGCTTTGCAAGACTTGGTACACCATCGATGAAGTCGAACACCGGTTGCAATCATCACAGCCAACAGCGCAATGATCCGGCGATGAACATCTACGCCACGTCACACCTCAGTGCCCCGCCAGACACAGACACTGCACTGATCGTCTCCACGCATTATCACTTCTTCTTCATCTCAATATCTCCCAGTCCCTTGTCCTTATCCAGGTGCGCGTACAGCTTCACGATCCCCTCCTCGCCATTGAGCCGTCCGGAGAACTCGAGCCTCTTGAGCGCGTTATCGGAGTCCACCCGCTGGTTCCACAGCGCCAGCAGACTGAGCTGGGTCGGCGGCCGGTCCCGCCGCCACCGCTTCGCCGCCGGCGGCGGAGAGGCTGGCGAGTCCTGGACGGGCGCGCCGCACCGGTCCAGCTCCTCCATGGCCTGGTCCAGACCGAGCCGCTCCTCCGCCACGCGGCCCTGGCTGCGGCACTCCACCACGCACTCCAGCGCCGCCTGGTGGCCGTCCGAGCGGCAGTGCGCGCGCACCAGCGCCTCCAGCTCCGCCCAGAGCGCGCGGTACTGCTCCTCACGCTTCACCCCGCGGCCACGCACGCCGCTGGTAGTCGTCGGCAGCGGCTCGTGGCGCGCCTCCATCGACACCAGGTTGTAGACGGCCTTCTTGCACTCGAGCACCTCGTCCGTAGAGAGCGAGTCTTTCACGAGCAGCGCCGTGAGCGCCTCCAGAGAGGGCAGCGCCGCTAGGCACGTCTCGGACAGCGTCATGGGCCAGACGCGAGTGTGGCGCGCCAGCCGCTCGAGCGCCGCGTGCAGCGGCACCCCACCCTCCTCCGCGGCCTCCGCCGGCGCCAGTCTGTTGTCCGACACCAGCTGACCGAACTCGGAGATCCTGTAGTCGGTGACGCGGCCGCCGGCGCCCTCACTGACACTCGGCGGATCCTCCAGCACCGAGCGGCCGCTGCCCAGCGCGTGCATGAAGATCTCGCCGCCGTGCGCGGCCAGCATGTGCGAGACGAACTTGCCGCCCGTCTTCCGCGGCATCTCGAGCATCACGGCGCGGCCGCTGAGCAGGAAGTTGGTCAGGCAGGAGGAGGGCCGGCTGTTGACGTCGACCGGCGTGACGCGCGACGCGCTGGTGCACTGGTGCAGCTCGGCGCTGCTGGTGCGCGGCGTGCACCACTTGAGCGTGATGGTCTCGTACTCGCAGCCGTCGCGGCGCGTGCGCAGGTGGGCGTGCTCTGCCGGGCTGCCCTGCAGGATCGACTCGTACGCCTTGGCCGGGTGCAGCAGCTCCACGTCGTAGTTGGCCGAGCTGCCCGAGTTCTGCTCCTCCTTCATCGGGATGCCGGTCACCGTGGTGGAGGCCAGCTCGTAGTGGCTCAGCACCAGGTTCATCATCATGGGCGCCAGCTGCGTGCCGGCCTTGGCGGCGACCACGGCGCCGCTCAGGATGGCGCTGAGCGGCGCCGGCGGCCGCGGCGACACGCTGCTCTCGGCCGTGTCCGGGTGCGCCGACACGAACACCAGGTCGCAGCTGTGCACTGTCAGCCGGCCGGCCGCGTTGTCCGACGTGCGGTTGTGCTGCAGCAGCGCGTCGGCGAACCACTCGCGCAGCCGGCGCGCCTGGCCGTCGTCGGTGAGTTGCGTCACCACCACGACCCGGCCGCGATTCATCACCTTGGCGGCGGCGTCTGCGGCGCGGTCGGCGCGCTGCGCTTCAGTCGGCTCGCCGAGCGCGTGCAGCGCGGCGGCGAGACCGGCGTGCAGCGAGTGCTGGCCGCCGGCGGAGCGCACGCCGCCCATCACAGCAGCCAGCTGCTGCATCAGCGCCGGCAGGTGCTGGCCGGCCGCCGCCCAGTCGTTGACGGCCGCCACCTGCGAGCCGTTGGCGATCAGCCGGATCAGCCGGCCGGACGGGTACACGTCCCAGACGATGCGACAGTACTCCACGGCCGCCTCCACCGCGCACGTCCACATCGACTTGGTGACGGGAGCCAGCGGGATGAGGCCGCCCACGCCGCCGGCGCGGCTCTTGCTCAGCGAGTCCATCTCAAACTGGTGGCCGCACGGCCGCTCCATGGCAGGCGAGCAGTCCAGCACGAACACTGTCTTGTGCGACAGTGGGTAGGACATGGCTGCTAGTGGAGGGGCACCACAGAGTCTGTAGGGTTCCTACTGCAGTGGCAATTACCAGCAGGTCTTCAAGATGCTATAGTACACAAGCTAAGAGGTATTTCATCGCTAGATCACGACTATAACTCCTCAAATTGCTGAGTAGGGACAGCAAACATGTGTGTGCCTGGAAAATTCAGAGTACAATGTTAGAGAAGAAAGTCTGAGATAGTCCTTACACAGCAAGTAAGTAAGACAAGTCAAATACACAGATCAGAATGTCATTTTTATTCAACATTTCTAGTAAGGAAAATAAAGGTTTCCTTTTTAAGGCATATTTTTACTTAGAAATTCAGCTACAAGTCTTTAAATATTCCTTGTGTCATCCTTGTGAAAAGTTAAAAAAAATAACCATCATATCAGTAAGTCCAGGTGAAAAGGAAAGGAAATTTGCAGAAAAAAATTTAAAAGGACAAAATTATTTGGACCCAAAAATTCAAGACATTGTGATTGGCCACAACTCCAGGCTCCTTGAAGCACATCTATACCAATTACTAGTAGTGGCAGGCTCAAGTGTCTCTGTTTTTGTCTCTGTCTGTGGCTGATTTTCAGTTGTTTTTTCCTATCTATGCAAACCTACTTTTTTCCTATTACATGCTCAACATCTTGCAAAACTATTATAACCTAGCATAACCAAACCTCACCAAGCCTTTCCAGCAAAAAATATAACACTTATTTCCCTAAGAATGATGGTGAATGCACTATTAAAAAATAAGCTCTGTGCACAAGACCTATGCTTAAACATGGCAAGTTTGAATGATATATCATATGGGCAGTGTTGATACAGGTCATCAAGCTTGGGATAGCTTTTGGAAAATTTTGGTTAGCTTGTGAAAATTTTGGTTAGTTTTTTAAATTTGTGGGCAGGAATCGATGGCCAGGGCAGCAGCATAATTTGTTATGACAGAGCAATCTTTGAAATGGGTCAATTTGCTGTTACATTTGGGAGTCCCAGGACTTGATCTGCCCCAAATATCTTGATGATCTTGCCATGTTTGGCAGACTAGCCTGTGCACCAATACCATGTAGTCTCAACTTGAACTATAGTTAGTTGGCGGCCAGTTGAAACATTTCAATGCTACTTAAGGGGATGTTTCAATGACATGGCTGTTATGGTGCACAAGCAAGTAGAATGAGACGTAAAAATAACTTTTCTCTAAGAGGGTGATGATGATTTTTGTTTTATGGTGCCTCAACAATTGAGTTATTAGAGCCCATTATCTAAAAGGGTGTCATGAGACACTATAAAGTAACATAGGCACTTATAATAAGACTGATGATGCAGGGATTTTGAATGCATCAGTAATGTCTGCATTATGATACCATAAAATTTTAAGTTTAGGACGCGTCCAAAGATTGGACTTTTACCCGAATTTGTGAAGAATGCAAGGCAAGGGTGAAACGAGGGTACCTTAAAAGGGCGATATCTCGGCAACTATGTCTCAGATCAGCATGCAGCAAACACAGACTTGTAGAGGATGAACAACTTGACGATGTGATGTGGGTACACAAGCAGCTCGCAACATACGTGCAAAAATAATCGCTATGATAAATATATTCCCTAGCAGTCACCAACCAACACAATAAGAACTGGTGTACCTCGTCGCACGCGCGCGATTATTGAGTACATCAAGGTTTGGGAGTTGTCGCATGACATTGGCTGATATGACAGTTGGCAAGCAAACTGATGACGTCAGCAACAACTTATTTTTATTTCTTAAATAATTTTTTTAATATCCACTAAATTTGTGAAAGGTCTCTATTTCTTTTTGAAACTGGTTTCATTTGGTTTATTTTCTTGGTTTGGTGTGCTTATGTGTCTGTGTGTTTCTGTGCTTAGTGAGCATGACGTCATCAGTGACAATTTCTGACACGTAAATCTTGTGAATATGGGATTGGGACATACTTCTTTTAGTAGACACTAAATTGCCACATAAGAAATGCTTATCTCAATATTTCTATGCCAAAGTCTTCAGAATATACCTTGCCAAAATCACCGTGGCCAAAATCCCACGCGTATGCAGTATGCAGATGCACGTTTATCAATTCATGGGCGTAACTTTAAGCAAATGTGACTGTAGCTACAAGCCCAATGCTTATTGGGAATTGAAAATAACGCCTATGTCGATATGTTGATGTGGCACAAGTGGAGCTAAGTTATAAATATTACTCATGATTAGGTATTGGTTGTATGTTGTATTGCTTGAAAAGAAAAAAATCACCTCTTGATGAATGTTGAAGTCATTTCGCCTATGACTTTTTACTGTTCACTTGTAATTTTAGTCTATTTTGTTGTTAATTTTTTAAAATAAAAATAGTGGTATATTCTTGTCTGCCAAAAAGAAATGGATAGGGAAAAGAGGAAAACGACATCAAGAAGACGACAGCTGGTTTCGCTATCCTTGAAAAAAGTGCGAGTTTCCTGCAGGATCTTGATTTTCGTGTGTGTAATTACACAGTTTTTTGATAATGTATTTTACATAAATATTTGTAAGGTGTCGGCAGTTTTATGATCCTGTTTTTTTCCTGTGATTGCTAATTTTGTTTGCTTGTCAAGCTTATGTTGCGAAAGGTGTTGTCATGGCTGTGATTGAAAGTTGTTGAAACTTGTCACTAGTCACGAAATCGTTCACGAATGCGTATTATCCATTTACAATAAATTTGTATTTGGGTATGGGTAACAGTTGCTTTCATTTTCTTCTTGAACCATTTTTCTGATGAGCAATATCTTTTCTCTTGTCACCTCATTGAAGTATAGGTAAAATGTTTGATCTTCAGACATGTCCAAATCTCAGACTAGTGCAATCAGAATCCAGACGATACTGATGCGTTGCTAGCATTCTTATGTCGTGAAATGTGTGAGGAGAGGATATGTCTAGGGCATCATTTACCCAACTTACATGACTGTATTGTATTTTCAAACATTGCCCTTTTGTTGGGGTGTCATCATGGGCCATATGTTCAGTGAAATTAAATCAGTGCACTAATTTCAGGCATGTCAGTTGAGCAAACTACTACAGAGAAGTAATCTAAATATTGATCAAATCAAAATTCAGTATATGACATCAAAATGTGCAAATTAATGTCCATAAATGGAGAAATAATACATTTTTGGATAAAATTTCTGGCAGATGCCTTCTAACCAGGCATGTGCCAAGATCCCAAATAAGCTTGAGCTTTAAATTCATATTTCAACAATAATCAAGGTGATACAGTACTTATTTGTGATGCAACTTATTGCTCCTCACATTCTTCTTCACCTGTAACTTTTTTCCATTGATCAAACCACCAGAACACTGAAAATGGTCAAAGGTACTATGGATGCTATCAGCATCCCAGGATCCATCAGTTTTTTGTGTGGTTTTTGCAGTGCTTTGATGAGTTGATCAATGAAAAAATGTTGTGTGTGAGCAAGTAAGCAATGAGTAATAGGTTCCATTGCGCTTAAGTGCTATAGTGCATTTTCCGTAGCCACAATCTGCATTGAAATGTAAAAAACCCTGGGGGAATCAATCATGTCTGCTTCTAACACCTCTTCACCACTCAAAAAAGTGCCCATCTCAAGATGTATTCCTCCTATTAAAGAGCAGTTTCAGTCTCTCTTAATTATAGTATTTCAGAGTAACCCAGAATATCATTTGCCTGATATGGCTTGAAATGAAAAGATCACCTCTAAATGTATGACTGCTGAAGTTATTTTGTCTATGCTTTTTTGTACTTTTGGAACTTTTAGTCTATTTTGTTGTTTATTTTTCTAAATAAAATTGAGATGTGCTTCTTGTATGCCCAAGCAATATTTTCTTCAAAATATATATTTGTTTTATTTATCTTATTTTTTTTGTAATCAAAATATTGAAAAGCTAGTTGTTTGCATAATCAATTAATTGATTACCACCATAGTTTCCAGTTGCCCATAATCAGTGATGTGCAGAGCCTGTCAGGCTACATTCTGTTCTACTCAACCATTGACAGGTAGGCTTTGCGAGTGGTGGGTCTGCCACTGATCAGGGTACTTTCTTGTTTTAGGTGAAAAAATTATTTGTAGTGACTTGTGATTGTGTGAATGTATTTTATTTAAGCATTATGCATGTATGAATGCATAGTTATTGTTTGCAATTAAATGCTGTTAAGTAATGATAAGAAACTTGCTCTTTGTTGGTATGCCTCCATTTGTTCTACTTAATTGGACTAGATAAATAACATGTCTGTCTAGTCACAAGTGTAGATAGTAGATACATGTGCACCTTCTAACAGTATGTGTTTTTTTATGGTCATAGGAGATTAGACTGGTCAATTGGTGTAATGATAGGGTTACTCTGTGAGGGGAAAATCAGTTATGAAATCGCATATGTTGCAAGTGGCAGAAAATGACCATTGGTAGTCAGGATTCAGAGCCAGTGCACACACAAAATCGTCACTCAATAGTCTATACCCAGTCATTCGATATTTGTACCTGTCTCAATACAATATTTCTACCTGTCTCGATACCTAGCCATTCGATGTTTCTAACCGTCTCGATACCCAGCTATTCGATGTTTCTAACCTTCTTGATACCCAGTCATTCAATATTTCTACTTGTCTCGATACCCAGCTATTCGATGTTTCTAACTGTCTCGATACTCAGCCGTGCGATATTTCTACCCTTCTCGACAAGGGCGTATCTTTTCCAGACAATTTGAGAGGGCTGAGTGCTAAGTAGTAAGAAAGTTCCATAAAGTGCAATCAAAATGCACAAAATTCATATTTTCCCGGATTTGACCCACTTCTTCGTCAAAGCTGGAGGGGCTGAAACCCCTTGAACGAAGTAGAAAACCAACTTCGGTGATGCGACTTTTGGCCGTGCGATGTTTGTACCTGGTTCTGAACCAGACCGAATTGTAAGCTCACCTACAATTTGGTATCACGGTTCTCCACCCTCCAAAAGGCAAAAACTAGTTCAATGGTCAGCACTGTATACTATAATGTTGTTAGTCTCAAACTGTTGACTTATTCATGCCAAAAGCTGATCTTTATCAGCTGAACAGAGGCAGGGCATCGTGATACCAGGCGATGACGTGCTATCCACTGCCAAGTATGGCTGGGAATTATTCTTTTGCTATTATTTGCCATGTTATTGACATGACAAATAACATGCATACAATATACATACTACATAGATGATGCATCTATGAATGATGATCAGCGTGCTGGAACGATGAACATCGATGATGAGATATGGA
Source organism: Balanus glandula (assembly GCA_030265075.1). NCBI lineage: Eukaryota > Metazoa > Arthropoda > Thecostraca > Balanomorpha > Balanidae > Balanus > Balanus glandula. Next base: position 10,403 of record JARBER010079949.1, read on the forward strand.
GCGATGAGATATGACTGGAAGCCGACCGCTAATGTGTAGGAGCTTTGTTGGTACTAGATATGCAGAATTCTTGTCCCAGCGTCCCAGCACTGTGACCAAAACTGGTCACGGCCGTAACTGAAGCTGTGACTGGACAGACCAGTGCCATGCACATTGCAGTGCCGTGACTGACGCGCTATGTTTCGAAGTTGCAACATTACGTGTTTTGTTGAAAGGGGTGCCTACCCGGCTGTTCTGATATGACTTGTTGCATTTATGTGTAGGTAAGTATTTTGTTTAGCATCATTTATCAACGTTTTCTTACCTGACCTGTGTATGTCTTTTCCAGGTTAATGGTAGCATAAGGAAATCAGTTTTTTGACTCAAGTGCTTAGTTTGTAGTTCATCTTACCTGCTTTGTGTTAAAACTCCATACACAAGAAGTATGTCGAGTCCTCGCACAAGACGGGTTTTACAAGACCTTCGTACAAAAGATGACAACAACGTATGTATTTTATTCAGAGTTCAGATGTTCTTGCCATCGTTAATTGAACTGCGCTGTTAACAACTATGCATTGTCAATGATACCTGAGTGGAACTGACCGTTCTCAGTGTTGGGGGAACTTTCGCGTCTAAATATCGCCGGTGATTGTGGGCTCAGCCGGCAGGGCTCGTGCAACAGGCAGTGTCCTAGAATTGGGAATTTTGGGTGAAAGGCAACACCCTAAATTAAATTTTATAAATTCCTTTTATAAAAGGAATAATATACTACTCTTTTTCTGAATTTGAACGCGTATTTTCCACTCTTTTAAACTTGTATAGCTTTCTTTTTTAAATTCTCTTTCCACTCTTCTGATTATTTTTCACTCCTTTCCTTTTTATTGTGTGAAAAGTCAGAAAAACCCAGGTTAATTTTTTTTTGCGAGCAAGTCGTCTACATTCCTAAAGAGGCCTGTTTCTGACATCTAATTTGCCACTCTTCTTGCTAATTTCTAGTCCGAATTTCCCACTCGGCACCCTGGCTCTAAAGGAATTATAGGACAATGGCAACAGGCTTAGCTTAGCATGGTACCTGATCTCGGAAATCTATCGCATCAAAACGATCGGAACAAGGTCCCAGATACCAGCAAAGCCGACTCTCTGCCTGAGTAGCTGCTCTGCGCGCTAAGATCGCCGCAGCCGTCACAGGCCTCCGTGGTGCCATCCCATTGGCCAATGGCTGTGCGTCACAGTTGCAGTCCCGAGCCTCCCAATTATGGCCGCTGAAGGGATGACACCACCACCTGCATTGGACTTCATTCATTACAAATACCCAGCTTGTTATAAATATTGCACAGTGAAACACATCTGCTCATCTACGATCAAGGATAAATTAAAAATTAATTGATTGTATTTTATGAAGGACTGATTTTTCACAGCATGACTTTGCTGCTATTTTGCGACTGCTGGAGCAGTCTGCTTTTTTAATTTTTGCATAGCATTTTGCTGTATAATGTGTGGTAAGGATACGTTTGATATTGTGAAACATCCATTGCAATAATCTACCACTCGGTGCCTGTATCGAACGCTGATAGAAAATATCGTAGCTGCCAATCCGTGTTTTCTTTTGAAACATTGACGGATCATGAATGAAGATCTGATGCTGACTGCTTATTAATATACACTCTACAGTTGCAGCGTGACCGGTACATGGCGATAGGCGTTTGGCAATGTCAAGTAGACTACTTTGGCACGTTTTGCTTGAGTTCTCTGTGGGTTTTCGTGTGTTGCCCCGCTGACGTGTTGTCTGTGTTGGCAGCGCTGTTTCGAGTGCCGGGGCCACAACCCGCAGTGGGCGTCTGTCAGCCTGGGCATCTGGATCTGTCTGGAATGTTCCGGAAAACACCGCGGCCTCGGCGTGCACCTCTCCTTCGTCCGCTCCCTCACCATGGACAAGTGGAAGGACATCGAGCTAGAAAAGATGAAGGTTTGGAGATGCCCACTCTTCATTACGTTGTCTATTTCATGTTACATGTATTTGTCGTCATTTTTATTGTCAGATGTTTTGCTTTATTTTGTAATGGTGCTCATTCACTGCCTCGTTAAATACGTAAACGGGTTGGTTTTTGCCAAGCTGAGCTATATCTTTGATGGGTGATTTTTGTTTGTTGTTTTTGTCTGCAGATTTTGGTGTGTTGTTACTGTTAGTAACTCACACAAATGTAAGTCACTGAACGATTTGCTTCTGTTAAGTACGTGCCACTGTTGTTTGCTTCTCAGTATCTCGTTATAGTGCTATGTGATGAGAGAGCTTCGTTGAACTTGCCATGGACATGGTAACATAACCCTTCTGCTTCAGTATCATAAAGTTGCACTTACGCACAACTTCGTGACCAATATGATTTGCACCGCGCCAACACAACTATTTCCAATTGCTTCAGGTTGGTGGAAACCGAAGGGCCCGGGAGTTTCTCGAGGCCCAGGACGACTGGGATGAAACTCTCCCAATAGCTCAGAAGTATACCGCCAAGGCCTGCACTCTCCTTAGGGAAAAGGTGAGCCACTGAGCCATGCCTCGCAGTACCTGCGTTTGAAGCCTTGTTTTTGCTGAGTGTCTATCGCTGTCTGCCTCCGTGTCTACTGGCATAGGGTTGTTCACTTTGCTGCTGCTGTCCCATCTACTTCGTGTGGTGAGAATAATACACCTGCTGACCGCCGCCTGTATGTGCAGATCAGCACGGAGGCTGCCGGCGGCACCTGGGACGCAGCCAAGGCGGCGGCGGCGGCGGCGGCGCGCTCTCCCAGCCGCGCCCCGGCGCCTGCCAGCGGCGGGATGCACCGCAGCGCCTCCACGCCCAACGCCACCCGCTATTCGGGCGGCGGCGGCGGCTACTCGGGCGGAGGAGGGTACCAGGCGGACGGTGCCTCGATGGTGAGTAGCGCCACCTCCACCCGGCGAGGAGCCGGCTCACTGTCACGGCTGATAGGACGGCTTGTTTGCAGGGATTCTACGACTGCTGGCTGAATGGTCGTTTTGGGGGTCGGGTTCTTTGGTACCATTGATACACAAAGCAGTTTTGTAAATATCTAGCGTTTTTTTTTGTTTTGTTTTTTGTCATAATTAACAAGTAGCACTGAGTTTTGTATTCGTGGTTGCTGCGATGGAGGGAACTGGGAAGACAGCACCAATTCATGGCATTGACATGCAGATAGTTATATGACACTCTAAATAACAATCGAGCCACCTCAGACCAATTATCAAAATTAACATGGTATTGCGTCTTGTATAGGTCTGGGCTGACTACACCTTGATTTTACGACAGCAATCTGTCGCTTATCAAAGTAGTCACGCCGGCGGTTATCTTGTGCGGTGACGTGGACTGTAAGCTCCCCAATATATGTGTGAAATCCACAGGATAGACAGATAGTATCTAGCAGTATTTAACAGACACACTGTCATCGGACTGTTGTCGTTTCATGACGTCATGCTGACGTGCTGCCTGGCGTGTACGGACTGTAAACTATTTAGTGTGATTGCATAGTGCTAGTGTCGTCACTACAACCGTATAGTGTTACTTATTAGTAAATATTTTTGTCGTCTCTCTAAAGTGTAGCAGGTAGCTGCATTGGGTCATAGTTCGCATTGTCGTTCAGTGTCTGTACCCTGCGTTTTACATGTACGGTGCTTGTGCTTCGCCAGGGCGGCTACTAGAGCCCCCCCCCCCCCATGTGTGGCATGTTCAGTGTCTGTGTCTGGCCAGGGCGGCCGTGTGTGACATCTCCAGCGTTTGTGTCTCTCGTCAGGGCGGCTACCAGAGCGGGGGCGGCCGGGCGCAGGACTTCAGTGATCCGAAGGCCGCCTTCTTCAACCGCGTCCAGCAGGAGAACGCCGGCCGACCCGAGTGAGTGGTGCCTCCGTACCGCCGCACTGACGCGGTGGGACCCGCCAGTCCTCTGACCTCTGCACATCCCTCTCATATCTGACTATCATCCGCAGACAGACTATATGATCTACCATTGGACGTCCACTGGGTAACATGTTTGTCCCTGGGAACACCGTGGATATACACTCCATTCATGGTTGTGGAATGTGGGCTCCAGCATTATCATCATTAAATGCATGGATTATTTTCAGACGTATGCAGTGCTACAGACTACTGCATATCTGCTCATTGTAATGTGCAGTTAATGTCCTGAACAAACACCGTTCGAACCTTCGCCGTCCTTTGCATATGTCGTGGCTACGCTCCCGTATCAGTATGTTGAGTCGCACCGTATCGATGACGCGTGTTGTCTCTATGTTCGTGTTCCCAGTCATAGTTTCGATGACGCGTGTTGTCTGTGTGTATGTTCCCAGTCACCTGCCGCCGTCTCAGGGGGGCCGCTACTCGGGCTTCGGCAACACGGTGGAGCCGCCGGCCCGGCAGCAGAACAGCGAGGTCGTGGACGGCGCTCTGCAGGCCCTGGCCAGCGTGAGTACCACTCTGCCCTGCCGTACGCTCCCTGTCCTGTGTCTGCTCTGCAGGCCCTGGCCAGCGTAAGTACCGCCCTGCCCTGCCGTACGCTCCCTGTCCTGTGTCTGCTCTGCAGGCCCTGGCCAGCGTAAGTACCGCCCTGCCCTGCCGCACGCTCCCCGTCCTGTGTCTGCTCTGCAGGCCCTGGCCAGCGTAAGTACCGCCCTGCCCTGCCGCACGCTCCCCGTCCTGCATCTGCTCGGCAGGGCTGATCTGCGTCTGAGCTATGTCGGACCTATGTCTGACTTGTGTCTGACCCGTGTCTGATCCGTGTCTGCCCTGTATCTGACCCAGTGTTGAATTTTTGGTTTGGGCTTTTGGATTGTAGAATACAAATTTGCAACTCTGTAGAGTAAATTTGCATAAATAGTATGCCAAACACAGTTATTTTGCAGCTCAACTTTATGTTGTTGACGAGGAATGCAGTGAGGTCCGGTGATCAGCAGATTATTTTAAGTAATACATCACTTAAATATGTAACACTTTTTTGTAGTGACTTTTTTATTCCAAAAATCTAACAAATGGCCATAAACCCAACACTGGTCTGAGCTCACACCAGAATCTGACCCGTGTCTGCCCTGTGTCTGCCCTGTGTCTGACCTGTATCTGCCCTGTATCTGACCTGTATCTAACCTGTATCTGACCCGTGTCTGACCTGTGTCTGCCCCGTGTCAGCCCCGTGTCTGCCCCGTGTCTGCCCCGTGTCTGACCCGTGTCTGCGCGGCAGGGATGGTCGATGCTGTCTATTGGCGCCACGAAGCTGGCGCGCTCCACCACCGACTCGGCGGTCCGGCTGTCTGCCTCGGCGTCAGAGAAACTCTCCGAGGTGTCGCAGACCGTCACTGAGAAGGTCAGTCACGCCGTGGCACACCGGGGCACACCGTGTCAGTATGGCACGGTCAGTATGGCACACCATGGCACAGAGTCACTCCATGGCAAACTATGTCACACCATGGCACACATTGTCACACTGTGGCACATGTCACACCATAGCACACCATGGCACACCATTTCCACCATGGCACACCTCACATCATGGCACTCCATGGCACACAATTTTACACCATGGCACACCACATCATGGCACTCCATGGCACAACTTAAACCATATCACACCATGGCACACCATATTTCAACTTAAAGTTGTCAAAAACTTTACTTTCGCTATCCATTTGTTGACGTATTTCCAATTGTTGATACAAATATCCGGTTTTATGTTATCTTTGTCATGGTCGCAAACTGCATGCCCGGTATGTTTATGTGTAAGTGTGACCGTAAGTGTGACCGTGAATGTGACCGTGAATGTGACGTGAGTGTGATTGTGAGTGTGACCGTGAGTGTGACTGTGAGTGTGACCGTGAGTGTGACTGTGAGTGTGACCGTGACTGTGACTGTGAGTGTGACCGTGAGTGTGACTGTGAGTGTGACCGTGAGTGTGACCGTGAGTGTGACTGTGAGTGTGACTGTGACTGTGAGCGTGACCGTGAGTGTGACCGTGACTGTGACCGTGAGTGTGACCGTGACCGTGACCGTGACCGTGACCGTGACCGTGACCGTGACTGTGAGTGTGACTGTGAGTGTGACCGTGTGTGCGCATGTATACCATAAGTCAGGTGACATTTAACGTGTCGGTGTTCAGTGCTGACTCGCTGACAATGTGTGACCAGGTCCGCGAGGGAAAACTCGGCGACGAGCTGCTCACTCAGGCGTCCACGCTGACGGGCAAGGTGAGCCGCTGTCGCCATTTTCCCGTGTCTGTCTGTCTGTGCCGCTGATTGTAACGGATGGTTCTGGTTCTGTTTCCCGCTGCTGATCAGGGATTGGTGGACACGGTGAGTTGACACTGCCGGCGGTGTCGTCTGCGGCGGGCAGGGGGTGTCTTCTGTAGCGATGGAGGGGAGGACATTGTGCGGCCAGACGGTGGTGAGTCCTAGGGGGGGGGGGGGCACAAGGAGGATACCCATTCTGACTGGGTGGCGGAAGCCGACGGCGCACAGTCCATGACGCTGGTGGAGCATGCGTCTTGCTAGCCATTGTTGTAAGGTTTACCTTCCTTTATTCTGACTTTCAACCCGACCCGACTCGGTCTTCTTATCCATCTGATCATTGTGTTACGCCGTGGCACTGTTGGCCAATGTCCAGTGCTACACTGGTATGTTTTGTTATGTAGAAATGTCAGCCTGACATTGTTGCAGTAATATTTCGAGCGTTTTAGGAGAAGAAACAAAACGATCTACAGATGGCTCCATAAAATTAGAGTCAATAATATGTGACAGTCGTTCCCGTAACGGTGTTAACTACCCTTGCAATGTGATACATGAACTAAGCAATGAGCTTGTATTGTGCTGTTAATCGACCGGAGAAGTTTGAGCGGCGACGTTAGCTCCAGCCTCTGACCTGACCTGACCCCGACCTGACCTGACCTGACCTGACCTGACCTGACCTGACCCGACCTGACCTGACCTGACCTGACCCGACCCGCCCGACAGGTGACGGAGATTGGGAAGCGTGGTGTAGGTTCGCTGCAGACCTGGGTCGGAGGACAGAACCGGCTGGAGTACGAGACGCCGGGCGACTCCCGCGGAGAGCGGTCGTCGCTGCTCTCCTCTAACGGCGCCGCCGGCAACGACAGCTACCAGCAGCCGGCCAACAGGTCAGTCCCGCCGCCGCAGCTGCCATCTGCCGGCGAGGCGGGTCACTTCAGCTTCTGATGTTGGGCGCTTGGTGGCTGTGTTTTCGGTCGCCGCGTTAGGTTGCGTGGGTTGCGTGACTCCACCATGAATGACAGCATAGCGGTTGGGACAGGGATCGCCACTGTCTTCCGGACGGCAATAGATTGATGTAATACACTTAATGGATTAAATTTCACACGGCTAAAGCCTATGACTAGCCGTGTGACCCCTGGCTTCCGTGTCCACATTTCATAATCGATCCGATTCGCTGCAGAGCCCTTAGCGTGACCAGCTGAAGGGTTTTGTTTTCGTGCCCGGTGGGGTATCGGGATGCCGTAATCGATGGCCGCCTGAGCCGGTTAGCAGGCCATCGGTCTGCGGGCGGCCATTTTCGGCTAACGAGGCTCGGGTGGGCATCGAGCGGCCTCGTTCCGGCGTCGTTCCGGCGTCGTTCCGACATCGTTCCGACCTCGTTCCGACCTCGTTCCGGCCTCGTCGCGGCCGGCTGGCGCTGATGAGGCGGCTGAGACTGCGGTGCGGTGGTGCGCGCGGCCGCCGCGGCACGGGGTGTGGACTGGGGGTGTGGAGGGATATTGACTGGTTGCCTTGTCTCTGACCAGGGGGCTGAGTGGGACTCGATCGCGAGGTGAAGGCGGAGTGTTGAACTGCGAAACTTGGCGCTCACTGGAGAGTTAGTTGGGACAAGTGGTCATTTTATGCTGTGTAGTCGATTATTCGTTATATAGGTGACGAGTTGGGAGAGACGGCCAATTTATGCTGTTTAGTCCATGATTCTTTATATAGATGACTGGCTCCTTCATTGTATAGGTCAGGGCACTATATTACTGGGTACTCCAAAGTTTTGGCAAAAGTCTTCAGAACTTGGAAAATATCTCTAGATATCTGGATCTGGCAGCACCCTGTGCGCGTCTTCTTCTAACCGGACGGCTTGAGGCGGCCTCAACTCGTCTGAAACGCGCGGTGCGGGGTACATGACACGATACTTTGGTCAATAACTCGAAAACCGTTGGATGGGCTTGGCATTT
>JARBER010079950.1:0-11661 GCA_030265075.1 Balanus glandula
GGAAATTACAGAGGAGGCGGCTATCTGCCTGCAGCGGCCTGTCGTTTTCAGCGGACTGTCAGCGGGAACGGTACGGGAAAGCTGAGCAGTTTGGAGAGGGGGAGTCGGAGTACAGCCGCGACCGCCGTCTGCGGCTTTGAGCTGAGCCAAGACGAGTTAAAACTGCAGCAGCAGGGATTGATAGCCCATGGTTAACTTTCTGAGCAGATAAGGGCGTGGATCTAAAATAGGATCTAGGATCTTAAAGAAACTCTCCACAAAACGCGATGTTGAATCTATTATTCAAATGGATCCCACGACAAATCACGACAGTGGATTTGATTTCATTCTAATGGATCCCTTGATAACATTTTTCAACGGATACGACAAAATCCCATGATTTACAATGGAAATGGATCTCTGGTTCATACGGATGTCCAATGGGACAGGATTTTTGTTGTAAATTATGCCAAGATTATAGTTTTTCTTGAAAAATGTAACAAATAAATAATTTCATACTAATTTGATTTGCAATTTTATTTTATTTTTATTTTATTTTATTTTTAACTGGAGCAAAACACCGTAGTTGTCGATGAACGAGCGAGCGCGAACAAAATTTTCGTGTGACGTACATCACTTTTTCCATAAAAGGTATATTCAAAAGAGACAAAAACAAACTATAAAAAAAACAAAGTTTGTATTTTTGACAAAAAAACATTTAAGGTATGATGACTATCTATGTTTAGGTCGCATCAACATTATCCAAAATCGAAGTCCTAATGCTAGGAAGAAAAGTCGAATGCTTTAGCATTCGAGTTTGCTTTGCATTACGGAGATTTATTCTGGGGGAAATAGTTGGCAAATTCCGTCCGTCCGTCTGTCTGTCTGTCAGTCTGTCTGTCTGTACAAGCTTTCTGGCGGCCAGCAGGAAAACGATCCGCGACATCTGCATTCAATTTTCAGGATGTGCTGACACGTCAGGCGGATGCATGCTTTTGCGCTTTTCAGGGGTGTAGATGCACGTGGCTCGTGCTGTGAGGCACCTCCGAAATCGGGATTTCTTGGGCCTACAGGTCACATGTTGCGACACTGGCGCATCAGGCTTTGTGGAAAGATGGACGCTATGTGTAGTTACGTGCTTTTTGTGGCACCGGGGCTGTGGGGCGCATGGCGAGAGCATAGGACTTCGAAACAATTTCATAGGACCTTCGCCATGGAGATTCGGGTCCGAGAACGGTGCGAGCTACGGTTACCAAAACTGATGTGTGGATAGCAAATGAGACCGGCGCTTAACTATGGTTACCTTCGTGACTCCCACCCCACCGATATGCGCGTGAGCGCGTGACAAAGGCAGAAGTGGTGTAAAATAGTGCCCTCATAGTGACCTGCGGTTAGAAGTTTCGATTTCGGAACGGTGCAAGCGATGGTTTCCAAAATTGGCAGGCGGTTATGAGGTGGAACGAATATTCGCATACTAGGCAGCCCATGACGTTTATCTTACGTATAAGCGCTCGAGCACGAGGCAAATCAAAAGGGGCACATTGGTGCCCGCACATTTGGTGGTCAATTTCTCGATAAGTAGTGACCTGATTTAATTGCAGCTTTCTGTAGGGCTTTATGCACGGGTGCGATGCGATGCGGGCACGGGTGCGAGCATTGTACGACAATGAACAATAACATTGAGCGATGTGTTTGGCACTTGCGCACGTACGACTGCCGCCCTCAGATATTGGTAACTGCTAAACCAATCGATCTGAGACTTTGTGAAGAGGTAAATGTATGTGTCTGTGATGGTATGCATGACCCATAATCAAATTCGGTCTGCACGTGTGCATTGAACAATTATAGGGAACCTCCGCGAGTGAGATTCACGATCGAGCACATTATGAAGTATGTGCTATATATATAGTATGTCACAATTTCTTGTATTTGTTCACACAATTTGTTCAAGTATGTCACATAATTTTTTGAAATTTGCTGTAGGCCTTCGCCCTATAATTGCTGCTTGGGTGCCAGCAGCATTATACACAATGAACTATTGTGGCAACACACAATCCTCTATTGGGACGTGCACACGTGCGAATGCAGTACTCAGATATCGGCAACTGCTGAACCAATCACTCTCAAATTGTGTAGGCAAGCAAATATATGGGTTCGGGGTAGTCCGTCTGAGTCAAAATTTATGTTGGATTCAAAGCACGTGCGGACGCGAATAGGCTTCGATTTTGGATCTCCGCCAGCTACATATAGCTTGCGGACCTCTAGTAATAATGCGATGTGATGTAAAAGCAATGAAAGCTAACATGCACCTCTTAAGTTTTAGCAACAACTTTGGCGACTGTTTGGGCTGCTTATATTTGTTAGTTCTTTTGGAAGTTTTTTCAACTCTTTTACAAACTTTTCACACAAAAACTTTCAACTTGATTCACAGAACGTTCCGGGGTGATTTGGCCGGTAAGTAGGTACGCACTGGGCGGGTTTCACCTCAGTGATTTCGGATAAATGTTAAGTGATGACTCAAGTAGGCCATGCTGCACATGTGGTGACGTGTCTCGATGGGACAAACGCACTGGTGCCGATCTTACGTTTGTATCTTTATTCTTTCAAAAAGTATTGACACACAAGTTTGATGACGTTCGGATGACCTTGGTGGACACTAGATGTACACTGCATATAAATTGCTCATGCATCATCAATAATGGTCTATTATAGCATCGTTCAGAAGGAATGGGACTGCTATTTCAGGCGTATCTACTCTATCTTACCCCGGAGCAAGAGAACCCAGCCCCAGTGGTGGAACTTTTTCAAATTCATTGGGGTGACCCATCGGCCAAACTATAATAATTAGCAGTTTTCATGAAATGCTTTCATGTTTTTGGATTTTAAGGGTTTGATGTTGGCAGATAGATAACCTTCATGATGAAATTAGGTATAGATGCCATTTTTGCCGATAATATTCCCATGAAGAAAATTTCTAGCGAAAATTGCAAAAAGACACTCATCCCCAAGCTTGATCATAAAAAGATCAAAACCTTAACAACCTTTAAAATGTTGTCCTTACACCGCAAAAATCCCTCATCAAAAGAACTATTATGTAAAAACAACAAGCCACTGTGTGAACCAAATGTGGATGTACATTGTGCGTACACAGCAAGAGTGTATTTCTTTGCTAGTTATTACGATTTTCAGAACCGATGCGTCGAGGTCCGCCTGTAATATCCTTTTCAGCATGATTTATAGACTTGAGTTGATAGATCTATGGATCTATGAACTCAAAATTGTGAAACTTTTGAAATTTGTCAATAGGCTAATATACCACTGTATAGACTATACTAATAGACTAATAGACTAATATAATCATATTTAGTTATACCACCCACCTTGGACCGGAGCATTTCTGGGCGTTATAGTCGATGAGCGCTAGTACCTATATCCAAAAATCATAATACGTTTGACTACACAACAACCAAAGAAAGACATATAATCTTGACATAGGTCAGTACTCAGTAGGTACTCAGGTGATAACTTGATCGCAGATATGTGATCTAAGGTATTTTTAAATAGCATTATTCGTCGTTTGCTCCTTTAACATATTATTTTCAAACAAAAATTTGTATTCGTTATTAGCGGACGAATTTCTGCCGAGAAAAAGCTGCTGAGACAGTTGACGGTCGATATATCATTTTGCACAATAAATACCTCAGGTGATAATCACATCACACATGTCGTTCATTCCTTATTCATGTCGCCATAATACAAACTTCAAATAGAGCGCCGGCTGCTTATAACTCCCAGCAACGTCGGTCACAAGGTGGGCGTTATAAGCGGCGTCTAGTGTAATAGAAAGCGCCTGGAGTTATGTGTACCGCATAGCTTGAGCTTGAAAATTCCTGTCCCTAGATGTCCCTAGTAGTAAGTGCCTGGAGTTATGCTGTACCGCATAGCTTAAAACATATTCCCATGTCGCTAGGTGGCACTATAGTAGTTAACGCCGTAACAAGTAACTTAAATGTGATATTTTTTATTGAACAAAATAATGCATCGTTAGCTGCTTAAACATCTCTTTCTCTCGCATAATTTATTGTGCGTTATTAGCGAATGTTTCGAACTCAAACATGTTCTCGAAACATTTCCTTTCGCGTGCGGAGCCGAAGAACCATATTTATCACCCGCGTCTCCGCTACAAGTTAGAATGCCTTGATACCACTGCGCTGCACACATGTGGAGCAGGCAGGTGTATGTGTCAAAATCGCTAAGAGCTCGTTGAACTGGGCGTTTCGTAACTAAAGTGCACGGTAAGCTCCCACGTTATACCTCAGCGGGAGTTTCTGCCTAGACTTAAGTACAAACAAAATATCATACCATGTCAACTTGGGCGTTATAAGCGGCTGGATGTTGTAACCGTGGACGCTATAAGCGGCATCTACTATAGGCATGAGCCCCCCCCCAAAAAAAAAGTTCGTTGTCTCTTAGATGTTATAATTTGCAAAATAAGTGCGTCGAACTACATATTAAAGGTCATTTTTAGCGTGATCTCTAGCGACAATTAATCCGTGAAATTGGTTATTGGTACAAGTAAAAAACTCTGCTGTTTTTGTTAGACTCAGTTTAAAATCAGCGCGTTGAGATGTGATTTAAGGTCTTTTATTGTGATATATGGTGTCAAAAAATGGAAATTGTGAAATTGATATACCTCAAAAACGGTTTGTTGTCCCTTATAATGTCGGTCTCGATCGCCCACGACGCACAGCACTCTCGCGTTTAAATCGCGTCTCTCAACTCAAACTCTAGTTCAATCGCCATCTGATCGCGACTGAATCGTAAGTATGGTGCAGAAAAGTTGAACAGTCTACTATTCCGCCAGCAAATCGCTTCCTTGACGAAGACCCACGATTCCGTCTTCCGATGCGATTCTGAAACGGATCTGGTCGCGATTTGGGCGCGACTTCGGAGCGACCTCCTCGCGGAAAAAGCTGCGTGTATTTCAGTAGAAGGTGCGAGACACGATTTGACGCGAGATCTGCTGTGTTTCAGCCTTTAGATTACGAGCGACCGCTCGTCCTTCCGAGGTTTATGGGAAAAATCTGAGTTTGAGCGGCCCTAAGGCAGCCCAAGGCGGTCCGGCCCAACCCAACCCGACTGGCCGGCCCCTGGCGACGGTTTCGAGAGCCTTATAGATCTTTGCAGCCTCACTTCCGATTGATAGCGGTCTTCTTTGCTGGGCACCCCCATGCAACCTACCCTGTTCGAGACTAGTGACGATCCATATATGGGCCACTACCACTGCGCGTGGCACGTGCCGCCTAGGGGTGTTGAAAAGAAGTTTCTAGAAAAAAAAACTCCACAACGGCTGGGCCGATTGTGTTCAAATTCGGTGTATGGTTAGGGACACCTTAGTTGCGACTTTTCCACAAGTAAGGGATGGGGTGACTGCACGTGATCACGTGCACGTGATCACGTATTCTATATCTCAAGAACGGCTAAGTCGATAGTATTATAATTTGGTGTGTGGATAGGGACCCTTCGGCCTTCAGCCGATGCGTTTCCAAAAGTCAGGGATGGGGTTCATCTGCACGTGCACACGTGCACACCCCTATTGTAGGTATAACTTAGAAACGGCCGAGTGGATTGTGTTCAAATTTGGTGTGTAGTTAGGGACACCTAAAATTTCATTTTTTCTACATAAGTCAGGGGTGGGATAACTCTGCACGTGCCATTATGTCCATCAGAGGTGGGCGCCGCTACCAAATTTTGGAAACCGCTACCGCTACCTCCGCTACCTTCGCTAGTGGAAACCGCCATCGCTACCAGCGCTACTTTTTCCAAAACACGAAACCGCTACTCGCAACTCCGCTACTCCGCTACCGCTACTTGAGCCTTACCAAGAAAACACGTGATTTCATTGTTTTTCTTTTTATAGAGACATCTACCTACATTAGGTAATTGTACCTACGTGATATTTTTTAAAACTATTTATCTTGCCCCGTCTCTTCTGAATGAACACGGACTATTCTGCATAATTTCGCATAGAATATTCACTGCAACTCAAGAATCTCACACCCACTCTACAATTGTAGCTAGGAGACTAACCTGTTGTTGTGTAGTGCCTTGCCTGTAATCACCATTAGTCCACTGCACTATGTCACACGCGCCACGTCTATGCGCATAACCACCTTAATCAAGACTTGCGAAGATTGACTATAGGTACATAGCCAGAGCCCCTTTTATATATCTCATTGTTTTCGCTCTCGCAGCTTCTGAAAACATCGGAACATATTACGCAGATTTCTGTAAACTGTGTAGTGCCCTGGCAGATTCTAGATCAAAGCGATTCCAGGACAAAAAGTCAAAAGACAAAAAGTCAAAGGATAAAAAGTCAAATGGCAAAAATTCAAATGCCAAAAAATCAAAAGGGATAAAAGTCAAATGCAAAAAGTCATAAAGCAAAAAGTCAAAAGGACCAAAAGTCAAATGGCAAAAAGTCAAATGGGCAAAAGGTCAAATGCAAAAAGTCAAAAGGACAAAAAGTCGAAAGGATCCTTTGACTTTTTGCCACTTGACTTTTAGTCCTTTTCACTTTTTGCTTTTTTGAATTTTTGAATTTGACCTTTTGCCCATTTGACTTTTTGCCTATTTGACTTTTTGTCCGGTTACCGATCAAAGCACCTCCCCTCCGGAAATAGGTACCTACGCTTCAAACATCCCGCGCCGGCACATGCCAATCGTTTCCAGCAGAATGAACCAGGGCACATTCGCCCCCGAAAGACGCTAAATAAAACGTTCGTTACAAATTTACCTAAAATTCAATACAAATGCAACGGCAGTATCGAAAGCCGTCTCTTCAAGGGAAATGGATAAGCGGCTGTCGGTAGCGCTTTTAATTTTTCTTAGTCCGCTCCCCGCTACTCCGCAACATTTTTCGTATAGAAAGCGCTTTCGCTACTCCGTAACGATTTATACAGTCCGCAAGTAGCGGAGTAGCGGAGTAGCGGAAAAAAATAGCGCACCGCCCACCTCTGATGTCCATATGGCATGTCCATTAGGGTGTGTCATATCGATACTTGTTTTCAATGAGAAAATGTGATTTTCCTTTGCCCTGGGAATCCAGAACTATACTGAAGTTCGTTTTTCTAACTAGCTCAACAAGAGCGACGCGGAGCACTAGAAGTTTCTCCTATCTCAATGCATTATTGCATTAGTGACATCAGCGCCACCCTAAATTATGTTTATCCAAAAATGTCTGCAATATCGCAATGCTAAAGCAACGAGAGCATCAGCTGACTTATATTTCTTGAAGCCAACCACACCATGGATGATCGTGTCGCACGTGCGCTGAGCTGGGGTTGGGACATAACGATTCACGGTGGACACCAAACGTACTACACCAGAGACACCTGGTGGACACCACGCGTACCACACCAGAGACACCTGGTGGACACCAAACGTACCACACCAGAGACACTGGTGGACACCAAACGTACAACTCCACAGCCCCCTGGTGGACAAGCGAACAAGCCATCTATGCGCATCAGGCGAACACGAGCAGTTTGGGCCGCTGAGGCTTCATGTTGTCAGCCATTTACATTCGACGAAGTTGCATCGGAAAGATTTCCGTTCAGAAATCAGAGACCACAAAAACATAAGTTTGTTCGCTTGCATAGTTCACTCACGTACAGACATACATACTAACAGATATACGTAGAGACTAAAGGAAATCGACTCCCTGGCAAAAATTAGAACACGATTTTCCTATCATTACCTCAACAGTAGAGTCCTTCATGGGACGTATTTTCAGCTCCCATCTAATTCCATCCCATTCAGTCAGATCCAAATCCATTCCGTTCCATATTCATATTTAATTGGGCTTCCATTTCCATACATTTCCACCAAAATTTAGCATAATTAACTGTTTTTAATGCTGAAAAACGATAAAGTCTGACGACACATTCCAATCCAACTCCTTTCCATTTCCATGAATTCCACAAAATTGTGCCCCATTTCCATCCATTTCTATTCCATTTCCATATCCATATGGAATTTCCATTCCATGAAGGGCTCTACTTAGCAGTTTTAAAAATGCTCACACATCCCGCCAACATATAATAAAAGGTTGTGAATTCGTATGAACATATAATATATATATATATATATATATATATCGGTCCCGGTCTCGGTCTCGGTCATTCTTTCGGTTTTTCAGCGAAGGAGTGGGCTCATGGCAAATAATATGCACTGACTGCGCAATGTATACTACATGATATATTTGGTAACTATTATACATTATAGGTACACGTGCCCTATACGTAATCATTTACAGCCATCTGTCCTGAATCGGCGCAATGTATGGCCATTACCGAAACAATGTATGCCGAATTATATTCAAATAGTTTTTTTTAAACATTTCATCGAAGGAAAGTTAATCCCTTTAAACAAAAGTAGCTACGTCTTTGATGCTTGATGCATTAGTGAAAAACTGTATCGGTCCTTTCTCTTTACCAACAAGCATGCAAATAAAGAACCGTTGGTGAAAACATCGAATGTCGCTTGCAGTGCTGTGGTTAATGTTACTCATTGCCTGCAGAACAACAATGAAATGACTTATAATTATGTTCAACTAATAACTATGTTCAACCTTGCAAAGGACACGTCAAATATGTCATGCCTACCGTATACCCTGCCCTACAGAGCATACATAAAAGCCCGACTCGATAAGGATACAATACAGAGCGTGCAGTAGAGTTCGCGAACCGTGAACACCTTTACATCCGTCTTGTGCAGAATAACTGGCGAGCGGGTATCCGGGCGAGACGCTGATACATTGTCAGGCTATTGTTCAGTACGAGTGGTGGCGAGCAGGTGTTTGTTCTATGATATATAAGGCCGGGGCGGCGGTGCTTAGGATACCATTCGACTGCCGTGCATACCTTGGTAACTGCCAAGTGAATATCCCACCAAGCCTGCTGTCCTCTGGTCATGAAGGTAAGGCGTTATAGCACTGCAACTTGGTGACGTCCGTAGTCACGGCAGTTGAAATGCTCGAGGCATTCACTGAACGGCAAGAGACAGATTTAAGCACTGCTCAATATTGCCGGACTGATAATAACTCTTCTACTATGATTAAACACAACTTCTAATTGGTAAAGGTCGGTGTATTTCTTACGGCGCTTGGCCGTCTCGGATCAAATTTCGCCCCAGTCAAGTTCAGATTGAAGCTAAGCGGCAGTGCCCCGATAAAATAGAGCTGCTACGCTGCTGGCGGGACGCGCCGTGCCGTTCCCTCCGCCAGAAGCCCGTTATTTACCAGTGCGATGTGGTGTGTTGCAGGCGGTCTCCATCCTCTGCCTGCTGTCGGTCGTGGTCGCCGTCCAGTCAGACGGCTACGAGCGGCCCACCTCGTTCGTGAAGGCTGCCGGGACGCCGGTCAGGACCGGCAGGTCCTACACCAGTCTCTACCACCGCAGGGGAAACCAGGACTACCGCCGCGGCGACTACTACAGCCGCAGCTACGAGGCTTACAGGCCCAGCTATCGCAGCTACAGGCCCAGCTATCGCAGCTATAGACCCAGCTACTACGGCCGCAGAAACCGCTATTACGGTGACGATGGATACTATGGGTATCGCAACAATGACGATCGCTACGATGATGACCGCTATGATGATGACCGGTATGATGATGACCGTTATGATGATGACCGATACGATGATGACGACTACAAGAAATAGGACTACGGTGATTAATGCTGATCATGATGACTATTCATTGTAATACGTCGCAAACATGACTAAACCAAATACTTGACGCCACTTGATATGTGTGTACCATGTACCAGTTAGAATTAAAAACAATGGAGTAAAATTTCCCGGATACAAATATAGTTGTGCATATTTGTATGTTTATCTGCTAAAAACAGTTAGTGATATAATAAGATCGAACCGAAGTTTATGTGCTAAAATTAGACGTGCAATGCAGATTCAGCAAAATAGCATGTTTTCAAGGCAATTCATACATGTTTTCAAAGTAAAGAATAAACAAAATGTTACCAATATTGTACTGATTGATCTTCATACGCGTCTCCGTCCGCATCACCGATAAAATGTGCGAACAGCTCGACGCAGGTTGTCTGCTTCAGTTAGATCAAACATATGATTAAACTTTAGAAAAACTCACGCAGGATGAAAACCCCGCGACTTTGCATCCCCCGCCCTCCCGACATAACAACTTCGCATACCCGCTACCCCGCAGACTCGCACCCACATGCAAGGATCAGCGCGTGAAGGCCCTCACATGGTGTGCCAGTCACCACTCGCAAAGCCACATAATTACAAAAAGCTTCCGTTACAAACATCGATATTATAATATAATGAACACCCTCATTTATGTTTAATGATCGCCTGCGCAATATTGATGCTCGTATACAGCGACAGGGTTAAACAGAATTGCAGACTAGTTGCTACAGAAGCTGCCGAATTCATGTGCTCAAATTGGTATGCAGTATAGAGTTCTAAACGGGGCGGCTATCCCCATGGCTGGCCGTACCCTATGGCTAACGGGGCGGGGTGGGGCCTGACAATCTCTAGATCCCGGCTGTGGCTGTGGCTGTGGCTGTGGTCTGCCTAGATGTTTACAAAAAAATGCATCAATCTATCGAAATCTGCGAAATAACTATCTAAAGAAGTGTGTCTGGACGCTTGAAACACGAAGCTACGCGCCTGAACTTAACAAGAATAACTTCCGAGTGTTTGTGTTTCTTTCGTTTTGCTATTATTTTTCTAGAAAATCCGCTCCGGGCGGCTACCGGCTGGCTGTTCACTTTTGGCCACGGCTGTGGCCCGGCTGTGGCTGCGGGGCCATGGCTGTGGTGCGGGTAGGCTGTGGAAAAGTGCAGCCATGTAGAACTCTAATTTATACCGTTGTGTTATGCTAAAAATACAATTAATGAGCTGGCATACGGTTTTATGAATCGTGTTAGCTGAAATAAAAGGCGAAACGAGCATCGATGTATCGACATCTTAAGGTTCTCAAAGAGCCTTATAGGAGCCTCATAAAAGGCACCTCTTATGGGGCTTATTATAAGAGGTTTCTAATAGGGTTTTGGATACCGATTAAATAAATTAGGTGATGTCTCAAAGAATAATAAAAGGTGCTTTGACACCACGTATGGTTCTCGATCACATGTTTTTGACTTGGGAAAGGTGTTCACGAAGGTCTTCGAAACACCATATTGGTTTTCGAAACTCCCATGAGGTCGTCTTAGATTCAAAAGGTCTCACAAGAAAATCCTGTGTATGCCATGAAGACAATTTCCATACCTCGGAGACCACTCACCGGTCTCGCTTGCTTGTCAGTACCTATACCTATGGCGCTCCAAAGAGGTCCCATCTGATGCAAATTATTCCGCTTCCTCACAAACCGCCCTAACTTAGACTTACAGCCTATAAAAAGCAGGCATAGCTGCTCACAGTAAATGCTTGTCCACTGAAAATGTCAAACCCATGCTCCAGCTTAGTCAGTACGAAAACAAACAATGTAACACAACGACGAATATATTCAATCTTGTTACCGTCTCGCGACTCGAATGATAGCATCGTTACACGATCGATCAGACTACAATGCAGCGGAGCGATCCGTGAGACAACTGGACACCAGATTAATGAACGGTTCACCACCACCGCTACGGCTCC
>JARBER010080061.1:0-11660 GCA_030265075.1 Balanus glandula
TTTCCACCAGTCTGCACAGTAACGTCAGCAGCCCCCACTCACGCTACACCATGATCCTGATGCAGTTCGGCCAGTTCTTGGATCACGACATCAGCCTGACGCCTATACACAAGGGTAAGTGTGGCGGTTCCCTGACTGGCTATGATGAGGATGGCTAGAGTTGTGCGGCGCACAGGCTACATCCAGTCGCTAGGCACCCACCACTGGCTGACTTATGGGTTAGGCGCGATGGTGCACTAGCTGCAACCAACGCCATATGAATGCCTTTTAATCATAAGTTCAAACGAATTGATTGCTTTGGCAGGATTTGCGCGGCTTTCGTCACTCGGCGATGTTCACGGGACGTGCTGACTAAGGAGCCTTCACACCGGCCGCGGACTCCGCATACCCACGCGTAATCCGCGTCCCTGTGCGTTTTAGGAAAAGTAGGCCTATGGACTAAATAGTCCGAAGTACGCGTAGGAGCGTTCAGTTCGCATACGTATGCGGAGCCCGCATCAGGTGTGAAGGCCCTCCAAGTCCACAATGGTTTCGGTAGTGCGATCGTGGGTTGTTGACTTGTTCTTATCCCCTGCAGGTTTCGGCGACTCGATTCTGAACTGTCGGGACTGCGACTCGCCTAACCGAGTCCACCCCGAATGCTTGCCGATAGAAGTGCCTCAGAACGACCCCTACTTTCCTCCCGTCAACGTCAGCAGCGGCAAACCCTTCTGTATCGCCTTCACCCGCTCTCTGCCCGGACAGCAGAGCCTCGGTAAGTGTATGTCACTAATATACACAGCAGAGTGCATATGTCATCCGCCCTGTGGTTGACTGCGTTCAGCGATCAGGAGCTGGAAGCATGCGAAGTGAGGATGGGCGAAAGCTATGACGTCACTGGCTGCGGTCGCCTGTTGTTCCGGCGGTCAGTACGAAGAACCACAACGGGCAAAAAATGAAATATCGCACAAAATGGTGCATCGGTTAATCGGTGTTCATAAGGAGCCTTCATGTTATGACCGATGTTCACAGGCGCGGGACTTGAGCAAGTGGTTGACCGTCGAACCACAGGGACCTTGTATATCATTCTGCTCATTTGGGACAACAGACATGTATGACGCCACCAGATAAATAATGGCAGACTATCAGCAGGTATGACGTAATATTCCACACACCTGGGGTGTGAACACTTTAAACACCGTTGGTAAGTTAAGTGATGGTTCCGAGCTATGCATGAAGACGTGGTTACGAGTTGAATATGTCTCCTCGAAGATTGTTGCAAGACAGGTGCCGACTGTGGACTTAACTCGTCATTCAGCTTGATAAATTCAGTGTGGAAATTGAAGTACCGACAAAAACGTGATGACTCGTTGGAAATCAAACCACTTTCACAAGTACCTACAGGTAATATGTCTAATCACAGCAACCTGCCTAGAAAACGCTCCAGATAAAACACAATGCCACAGCTTTCAGTTTCTACTTCAAGTATTTCCCAGGCCCCAGTACCTTACAAACCAGACAAATCATTGCTTTAGTCCTGTTCTTGCTCACCTAAGGTCACCAATACGCCTACTCCATGTTACACAGGTCCGCGTGAGCAGCTGACTCAGAACACAGCCTTCCTGGACGCCTCTCAAATCTACGGCCAGCACCAGTGCGAGGCGCGCACTCTGAGGTCCTTTGACGCCGGTCGGCTGGTGATGACGCCATCCCGCCGCGGCGCCAAGGGACTGCTGCCGACCACGCGAGACAACAAGGAGTGCCGCGCTCCCTCCGGAACCTGCTTCGCCGCAGGTAGGTCCGCCGCTGAGACACGGGGTGCAGGTCTGCAGTGTGATCTCCGGCGCCTGCTTCGCTGCAGGGTAGGTCAGTCCTTGATACAGGTCTGTCTGAGAGAACATATGAGGGGACTGGGTGCAGGTAGTCTGGTGGTGACATCGTTCGCTTTGTGGTAGGGACAGATATCGATATGTGGCTGATTGCTTGACGTGGACATTATTGACCCTGAGTGCATGAGCAGATGAAACAGAAACATTCGTTTAGAACAGATAATGTTGATGAGCGAAATAAATAAATAAAGAAGTAAACTGAAATAAGTAAAGTTTTATTTCATGTTAGTGGGCTTTGAACCCACTTTCATCAATCAAAACTATTTCTTAGATAGATTATCCGTTATAAACGGAAGTTTCAGCTGCTCATGTAGCCGGGGTCACTGTTATCAGCCATGTCATTGACTGTGAGGGTGGTACTAAGTCAGATGAGATAGCTGTGACAAGCAGAAATACATTATTTGAAGTGTTATTTTATGATATCAGATCCCTCCTGGTACCTGTATTACAGACATGTGGCTCTATACCTACCCCTGGCGCTCTCCGGTGACCTCTGATGACCGGACCCTTCATGTGGCGCCTCCCTAGGTGATAACCGTGCCTCGGAGCAGCCCGGCCTGGCCACACTTCACATTATGTGGATCCGGGAGCACAACCTCGTGGTCAAGCAGCTGGCCAACGTCAACCCGCACTGGGATGACGAGAAGCTGTACCAGGTGAGAGATGCAGAGACGAAGGCAAACTGTACTAAATCAGAGAATAGAGATCCGCTCTTGAGACGACAAGAAATGGTACCGTATGAGTTTTTTAACATCTGACCTGGGTAGCAATGCTAAGGAGATCGTGAGGCGTGAAAGCTTAGCAATGTACGGGTCGACTTGACCAGTGACATGACCTGTGACCTGACCTGTGAACTGACCTGTGACCTGACCTGTGACCTCACATGTGACCTGACACGTGACCTGACCTCAGGCTGGCCGCCGGATCGTCGGCGCCGAGTGGGAGCATATCACCTATAACGAGTTCTTGCCCCGCATCCTCGGCTGGAACGCCATGCAGCTGTACGATCTGCGAGTCGGCTCCGAGGGATTCTTCAAAGGTCAGTACTCAGAACACTGAGTTCTAAGGCGTCGGTCGGCGTATAACACGACAGTAGGACCAATAGATCAGCTAACAAGGAAAGGTGGTAGACACAGCATAGTGAGAAATGTCAGGGACAAGTGCCGAGGATATGTTTAGTTCACTAAACATTTACATGCTTCAGATAGACCATTTCTCGGTTGTAATATAGTTTGTATGAGTGGCATAACCGATTCACCTTATGAACCAGCCAAAGGCAAGGTCATAAACTGAATACTTATCATCACCAGTGCATAAAACAATTTAGTGCATGGCCGGAGTCTGGCTGTTTGCATGGCAAGTCTGTATATTTCGAGGGTTCAATTCAGAATGACTGATCTGAGATTGAGCAGTGAGCACTCAGCGGCGTATCAGCACCGCAGTTAATTCACCGCCAAAGCTAATCACATGTTCAATGGGAAAACGTTATTTAGCCATGCACTAATTATAGCTATTTTCTATTAGGGTAACGTTTAAACATAGCATTCATTAACATCTATTTTGAATTTTGCCATAGATTTTAGCCTTTTTACTAAAGTGCTGACAACAACAAAACCCTGTTTGGCACGTCCGTGTCACTAACTTCTGGATATTTTGCCCGTGTCGATAGGTTACGACAGTTCGTGCAAGACCGCTGTGCTGACCGAGTTCTCCTCGGCTGCGTTCCGGTTTGGACACTCGCTGATCCGGCCCCATCTGAAGAGGATGGACGTCAACTTCGGCCAGAAGCAGCCCGACATCCCGCTCCGGGGAAACTTCTTCAACTCGGACGTCATGTTCGACGTAAGTATGAAACAGACTGTGACGCGCGTGCCAGTGTCGTTGTGTCAGACGGCATGTGTAACGCCGCGGTGTGTCGTGTGAGTGGCGCGAATGGTGAGTGTGACGGCCACATGGTCTGGTGCTCACAGGACCAGATGGTGGACGACATCATGCGCGGCCTGATCAGCACGCCCATGGAGAACCTCGACAACCACATCACCGGGGAGGTGACCAAACATCTGTTTGAGGAGTCAGGACGGCCCTTCTCCGGGCTCGATCTGGTCTCCCTCAACATCCAGAGAGGTGGGTAAAACACGTGATATGATTATCCAGAGAGGTGGGTAAAACACATGACCTCAACGTTCAGAGAGGTGGGACAACACATGATCACAAAATTTAGAGACGTGGTTTCAACATTTGGAGAGGTGGTTGAAACGCATGATGTTCAAACAAAAAGAGGCGCTACAGCACACGATTTCAACATTAAAAGAGTTGAGCACAACGCATAATGTTACCACCATTAAGGT
The DNA here is from genome assembly GCA_030265075.1 of Balanus glandula. Classification (NCBI taxonomy): domain Eukaryota; kingdom Metazoa; phylum Arthropoda; class Thecostraca; order Balanomorpha; family Balanidae; genus Balanus; species Balanus glandula. Next base: position 4,217 of record JARBER010080061.1, read on the forward strand.
GGGTAATACATACGCGTACAAAACCCAGAAAATGTGTACCGACGTGTGCATATGGTCTGGTCTCCATAAAAACCAAGAAAGATGTCGTCACTTTTTTAACATTGACCTCTACATCAAATTGACGGATGGTGGATGGCCATTGGCGTCCACCACCCTCAGGGGTAGGTACCTGCCACCTGGTGTGCTTGAATATACAGAGACGTGACTACGCACATTATGTTTCTTCGAGAGCGTTTCAATCACCTGTGTGGTTATGTTCACCCGACGCATAGGCATATGGACTAACTGTTATGTTCGGCCCCACACCTTACCGCACAAGACCCTTTAGCTTGACGGTTGATCTAACTTGCGCCGACAGCTCGGGATCACGGCATTCCAGCCTACAACGACTACCGCGCTATCTGCAACCTCAAGAAAGCGTCCACCTTTGACGACCTTTCACGCGAGATTCCTCGCAAAGTGATCGAAAAGCTGAAGCAGGTATGGCACGTGACTCGCAACGATTTTGGGTGTATAATGTGGTTACTTACTCAGCACTTATTACTCATTAGGTACCTGTGCATCCTGATATTTCTAGAAACATCTTATTTTTTCAGTAGATTGTCACAACCATCGAGAGTCAAGATGCAGTGACGTGTTTAACAATACTTGAAATTCCATGTAATGTAATCCCAAAGACCGGGGCTTCCATATTGCATGCTATGAAACAAAATACATGACCTTAAATTAATTGAATTCCTGAAGGTGTTAACCGTATGTCTAACAATCAAAAGTCACCAAATATACAAGGCCATCTACTGCACCTTTTTACGGTCAGTTTAGGTGGCAGTGCACGTTTTTCAGTAAAAGTGCATTCAATTTCGATAATACGGCATAGTGCACGGGTATTTGAAAACAATGCAGCATTTTCGGCATGCAAGCGTTCCATGTCGGTAAAGTGCAGTCAACTTCGGCGGGCGTCACTCATATGCACTATGCGGTACGGCGTTCATATGCACTACCGCCGAAATCGAATGCACTCCGTCCAATAATGACCGCAGATATCTGAATATCTTGCACTGTTTTCAAACATTAATGCACTATGCCGTATTATCGAAATTAACTGCACTCTTACTGAAAAACGTGCACTACTTTCAAACTTGACCGTAAAAAGGTGTACATAACAGTTGACTAATGGGGAGTTCACACTGAGGAAAATCAGGTCGTCACCCTCGGTGCGAACTCCGCATAAATGCAGGCAGAGCGGCTGATCACATTGACTGCCTCGTCCTCGACTCTCCTGCTGAGATGGACCGCTGTGGTGTCATGTCACTGTCTGCCTCGTCCTCGACTCTCCTGCTGAGATGGACCGCTGTGGTGTCATGTCACTGTCTGCCTCGTCCTCGGCTCTCCTGCTGAGATGGACCGCTGTGGTGTCATGACACTGTCTGCCCCGTCCTCGGCTCTGCTGCCGAGATGGACCGCCGTGGTGTCATGTCACTGACTGCCTCGTCCTCGGCTCTCCTGCCGAGATGGACCGCTGTGGTGTCATGTCACTGACTGCCACCCTCCGCTGTCTGCCAGGTGTACGCCCATGTGGACGACATTGACCTGTTCTCGGGCGGCCTGAGTGAAACCCCACTGCAGGGTGGTCTGGTCGGTCCAACCTTCGGCTGCATCATTGGGCTGCAGTTCCGCTTCCTCAAGAAGTGCGACAGGTTTTGGTAAGTAACAGTCTAAGACCAATCATCGCCACTTGCCATTTTTGAAAAAGTGCGACAGAGGACTAGCAACGAGAATCATTAAGAATCATCACATTCAATTTTTGACTTTGGGTTATCTGAGTTTTAGTCACCCGACCAAATCACGTGATGACGTCATCTAAAACAGCTGAAGTCTTACCACAGCCACAGCTTTTTCTGATAGATTTATAAGTTGTAGGATATATTCAGGTCATGAGTTCCTAGTAGGAACTCATGACCTGAATATATCGGTGTAGGAACTTCCTACAATTTGTTTATCTTCACTTGTTGTATCGGTGACCAGAGGTTTGGTGAATGTCGTGACCTCTCCATCATAAGTCAACGGGGAAATATTCAAATGTATTACATTCCGAGAAAAAGCACGCTATCAGTCCGATGCCATCTGGAGCATGTTATCTTTATCCATTGTGGATGACGTTGGTGCAATTGGTCTCCCTAGTGACCTCTGCAGGATCAACCGAGGACATCTGAGGTAAAATCACTCGTGTAGCAATAATTATCGACAGAATTAATATTGATAAGTGAAACAGATACTAATGACATTGTCTCGACGAGCCCCGTCTCCCAGCATGCAACGTGACTCAGGCCTGTCACTAGGAAGTATGAACTCTGACTTGTCACTAGACGGCATGATCTCCATCAACACATGGTATGACATCTGACATGTCACCGGAAGGCATGCTCTATGTCCTGTCACCAGAAGGTATGACTTCCGCCCTGGCATTGGCAGGTATGACCTCTAACCTGTCACCCGGCAGGTACGAGACTGAGGATTCGACGCTGCGATTCAGTGAGCAGCAGCTGACTGAGATCAGGAAGGTCACCATGAGCAGGATCATGTGCCGCAACTGTGACCAGGTGGACTCAGTTCAGCGGGCGCTCTTCGACATGCCGCAGGACTTCCAGTGAGTACCTGGACATGGCGTGGAACTTTCTGTGAGTACTTGAACATGGCGTATGACTTTCTGTGAGGATCTGAACATGGCGTGGGACTTTCTGTGAGTACGTGAACACGGCGCAGAACTTTCTTTGAGGTCGTTGAGATGGTGTAGGACCTAGTGTGAGAGGTTGAACATGATGTAAGACTTCCTGTGAGTAAGCGAGCATGGCGCAGGTCTTCCTGTGATTACCTAGGCAATGGACATGCATCACACCAGTATCATGAATTCCACCAGCACACCGTACCACACCGTCCGTGATCATGTTAATCGGCTGCTACACTTGCGTTGGCTTTCGTTCTTGGTTAGCATCATATGATCAGGGAATCTTTTGCAAAACTACCCCGTATTTGAGCCTTTTTTTAAGCAGCCCCTACCGATTACTTAATGACCCTGCTTGCGCATGAACTTCACGAAAACACCACATATGCGTTGCCTTCACGGCGTTCATCTTCCGGCAGAAACCCGCGGATTCCATGCCGAGACATGCCCGACATCAACTTCCAGCTGTGGCGGGAGGGCAATAACGGTGGAGGCAAGTGCAACGTCAACGGCGTCGACTTCAGCTCCGGCAGCACCGTTAACATCAGCCCCTGCACGCGATGCTCCTGCAACAACGGGGTAAGTTGGTGGTGAAGGACAGGACAGCGATGATGGGAAAGATTAGGACAGCACTGACTTATTTTTTGTAATGAGACAAAGTGGTTGGGATGGAACGGATGCAATGGAAGTGTCGTATGTGAATAAAACGAGGAGGTAGAGCCGGGTATCGGTGTCGCAATGCGAAAGGTTACCGTTCCTTTACTTTGAGACATCACTTGATTTTGTTTCGATTGCTTTTCATGGAGTAAATGTGTAATCATCATCTTTGATGAAATCATACGCTATCATACGCTATATATGAAATCATCGTTAATATCAATGATACAGATAGTTGATTTGTTATTTCTAGTGTATGTGCTTGTTGCAGTCATTACGTTTTCGGCAGAACTTGCCTTTCGTGTGACACCAGCGCTCTGTATTGCAGCAAACCAGCTGTCAGAGTGTGCAGGTGACCAGCTGCCAGCAGCTGGCGTCCCGGTCCGGCCGGCAGGCTGTGCTGGACGATACCTCGTGTCGCGTGCAGTGCCTCTCAGAGCTGGGGGACAACAACTCCGGCAACTCCAACGGCGGCCAGCTGCCGCCCAAGAACCTGCAGCCGCCCACCACATTCACCTCCTCCGGCGGCGACGGCAACCAGTTCCAGCAGAGCTTCCAGAGCTTCGAGTCAGGCCAGCAGGACTTCCAGGGCTTCCAGCCGGGGCCAAGCTTCCGCCCAGCGCCTGAGTTCCGGCCGGGTCCCGTCTTCCGTCCGCCGTTCGGATTTGGTCGGCCTCCGCGGCCGTTCCAGCCCCTGCGCGGCGCGCTTGATTTCGGCCTGCGTGGCCTCGGTAGACTCATCGGTCTGTAGCCTCACTCTAAGCTCGAGAACATCGCAACGATATGAAAGTGCACGCGGATACCTGAGGCCGTGGAGTTTGATCATACAACAAGAGTCTCCAGACATTGCAGCAATCCGAGAACTTCCAAGTCTCCACGTTGAACCTGTGGCCATTCCCTGAAGTCAGTAGTCTCGCGGTAAGCGATAAGCTCCCTGAGCTCGTTTGCCATGCCGCAGATTCTTGCGCGTTGTCTTCGCCGACGCCTCAGTGTCAAGCTGCGTTCAACTGAGGTCAGCCATCTCCGTGACCTGGTGGGATGAAGTACCTGCAGCATTTCCTGCACGCTGTATTGCTAATTTCAATGCCTGTTGCTGCCTAGCGCCTGGACGCTGCGTTTCACCCGTGTGTCCTTTGTGGACTCCATGCTCACGCCGTAGCGCGGAAGGCTGCGATTGGCTGGCTGTCGCTTTGCCTGCATTCGCAACCGTCGAGTCGCGCATCGCCGGTGGATGAACGACCGTCTGTGGCCGGCACCGCCAGTGTGGCACGCCGGCTGGCTGCGCCGATATTGCTCAATGACTGTGATACCGTGCAGCAACAGCAGCAACCGTGGGCACGGTGCTGCCGTGGATGCCCCTGGAGGAGCATCGCTTTGACAGTGTAGTGCTGAGATGTGCGGAGGAATGCGGACGGCCAAGAGACGTTCTTATGCGCCGTTGTGAGACGATGGCGATGTGATAGGTGTGAGAGACGTGGTGTGCCTGTATCGGGGTTTAACCCACACTGTGTAACCTGGAGTGAAACTGCAATGCTGGCAGACGAAACCTGCAATCATGACACAACTTCGTGACCGGGCTGGCGTTAAGAGTGGCGGTTATTAAATACCGAACAGCGCTAGTGACGTAAGACGTCATCATTTATCAGCTGTGTATTGGGTTGAGGCGGTGCGATGGCGGTGCTCAAAACCTTTTGGAGCCACGCAGAAGCACGAGGAAGACCAATCCACTAGGTACACGTAGTGTATGTACTGTCCTGATCTGCAGCTGTGTGTCTCCGCAGCCACAATAGCGCTCTGCCCGATCAAAGACAAATTAAATATTTATTTCCGGCCTATCCAGCTTGCGATCGGAGATGAACCTGTGTATATTCCGTAAGTCCTTGGCCTACGCAGATGCCTTGCTAAATACTTGATTAACATGCTCAGCTTCTAACCTAGTGCTGGAGTGCTGGAAAAGTAACGACGATTTACTGGACAGGTCAATGATCGTATGTTTATAGTCATCCCTAGACAACTCTTAAATGTGTAAATGTACGATCATGAACAGCATGCCAATAAATTGTGAGGAAGCTACGACTGTTTGTGCAATGCAGGCTGACATTCGAATCTACGTAAGTGCATGCGTCTTCTTTTAACCCAGCCGTTCCGAATAATCAGGATGACCCGTTTATAATATGTTGTGTTCAATGCTACATTTCCAAGCATTGTCCGACGTGTCGTAGACAAACATTTACAGTGAAACGAAACCATAATTCCTCACAATTTTTAAAAATAAGGTGGTCAATGCTGTTAAATTATTGTCCTTTTAATCTGCTACAAGGCGACAAGTGATACCGGTCACGCTAAAAGTGTGCTGTTTTTAGACGTATTGGTGACATACTATAGGTAGAAATTTACCGAAATGTCAGGGGGTACTTTCCATCGGAGATGGTCCAACACAAGTCCCTATCAGCGTATAAGTTGGATCGAGTAAGCATAGTGACCATTGATCATTGCTATACAAAAAGTTATAAGCTGCTTTGTATTATTATGTGTTGCTGCCAACCTTAGGCCCAGGAGCGGCTGGAACAATTTTTAAAAGCTGCATTCCATTAGGATTATTCAATTTGTTCAGCTGTTTAAAAAAGTGTGACCATTAAGGTTATCGTTGAAACTTCAAAAATCCAAAACTTTAAAAATGCTTTAGAAAGCAGAGAACTTAAAAAATGTCAAAAGAATTGTTAAAAAGTTTATTTAAAAACAAAAATAGTTTTCTATTTCGATTCGGGGTGTCTCATGTTATAAACCGTAATAAGACTGCATATAATATATAAAGATAAAAATAATAAAATAAAATAACAATTAAATAAACAATACACTGTTACAAGTTGTAAATGTAAACAAAATGCAAATAACAAACTTTAGTTATTTATGAAGGTCACTGCCAAAGCTGTCATTTCCTACTAAAAAAGTAATAAGCTCAGAAATAAGTGAAAGCGCCAAAGACCGTGAGTATATCCCTGCAGATTGGTCAATGTAACAAATCTAACGTAAATTATAATTAGCTATTCAATTAAAATCACCATTCTTTTAAACTAGATAATGTCAATTACAATCACTGCTCACAACACAGAACACCTTTCTGGTGACCTGTGACGTGACAGAGGTCAAATTCCCAAAAATGCGAAGTTTGACCAAATTTGACCTTTATGACCTCGTTTGACCTTAAAGATGTTTACCTAAAGTTACTAAATTGGACAAATGTAGATCATCCCAGCACATATCCATACTGCAAGTTAGGTTGTTCTAGCTTTTACGCTTTCGGAAATCTCAGGGGAGGGGGAGAGGAACTTTGGTGCCCTCACCCTCCAGTGCGTGTTAGTGGCATGCCTCTCTCCAGTAGGCGTGTTAAAATGCTTTTCATTTAAATCAGCGCCCCGATAAACCGAAGACAATGACGTTAACCTCGTTATGAGAATAGGCTTGTTATGAAGCCGCGAAGCGGCGCGATTTTTGTTTTACTTCTCTACCATAAACTATAATCCTCGGGTTAATCCACTGACACTCCCTTCACAGTCTTACTCGTGGCAAAGGACATTGAGCATAAATTACAAAGTTGAAAGAACTTTGCCGTTTACAACTACGCTTTTATCTTTGTTGTCTACTTTATCGGTATAACACGCGCACCGGAGAGGGGTATGCCACTAACGCGCACTGGAGGGGGAGGGCACAAAAGTGCTCCCCCTTGAGATATCCGAAAATATGAAAGCTAGAACGACTTAACTTACAGGATGGATAAGTGTTGTGATGGTCTACATTCTTTACAATTTTGGTAAACTTAGGTGAGCATTTTCAATGTCAAACGAGGCTATGAAGGTCAAATTTGGCCACATTTCACATTTTCTGGAATTTGATATCTGTGACGTCACAGTTCACCACAAAGGTGTTTTGAGTTCTGTACGGTGATTGTAGTTGACGTTAGCTACAGAAAGGCGTTTGAATGATCAGTCAGAGGTGAAAAACTTCGTGAACGCGCAAACGTCCGTACGCGACAGAAAATGATTGTTTTCGTCGGATTAATGCGAC
>JARBER010080171.1:0-11659 GCA_030265075.1 Balanus glandula
ATCGATATTGGGCAAGTAAGACCGAGTATGTACGAGTATTCTAGCGTTGGATTCAATCTCGTAGCTCTTCTGGTTAGTCCACAAAGTGCTGTGCAAATTTTGATCACGTGACCTTGCTCGACCTCTGTAGGTCAAACCGCTGAGAGTGACACTGAACTTTTCTAGTTGTGGGCTATTGGGCTTGTCACGTAGCTGCTGTGAAGTTTTCAGCTCGATCAGAGGTGACCCGATCCTGGGCTGAACCTGGGCTGAACCTGGGCTGAACCTGGGCTGAACCTGGGCTGTCTTGATGGACATGGAAAAACCTGGGCTTATGACTAGTAGTGTAACTTTTTGAAAATCTTGGGATGCACCTTTTGCTAAGATCCCATCCGGCATCCTTGCATTCCCTATTTCACCACATGCATCACAGGCGTAATGATAAATTCTTAAATTATTGTGGTTGTAGCTATAACCCCAAATAACATTAAAATGATATTCATGCTTGTTGACCATAACCAGTGGTGGGAGTCCCGGGTTCGATTCGATTCGGCGCTCGTTGTTTGCTCCAGACTGGGATGGGTGATGACCTGCGGCTGGTGGCAGCGGCTGCACGTTGAAGGCCAGAATTGAGTCTGTGAGCGAGGCGGACCGAGTCCGTCTAAAGTGAGCACGTTAAACTTTCATCTATAAGTTCTCCGAATACCGGAATTTCTGCGCCGAGACTCGCCTGTGTAACACACAGTGCTTAATGCCTAAATTCCTTTACTCCTTAATTGATAATTCCTCTGCTGTGTTTTGGGGGCCTCTGCAGTCTGCAATTACCATTGTATTGCAAATATATTAGGTTGAAAAGTTACCACGCATAAATTCTGTGTAAAATGTTATGTAAACATTATCATGGTCGGTATAGCTTGTGCACTAGCTACTAGCTAGGTTTGTGTACTTGTACTCGCAATACTTGGGTTTGGATGAGTCAAAAAATGGCTGCTCCAACATATATCAAGCGGAGCGATACCGCCCACGAGCGGAAAATATTTGTTCCGGCAGCGCTGCAAAAATATAAACTATTGTTTTTATTTAAATACAAGTATGATTGAATCCTTATTACATAAGTAATATTAAATAGTTAGTCTGTCTTCAAGTTTATAGACAGAACATTTATTTGTTGGATTTTCTTGACCGGGGCAAGCCGCTCACGTCGACAAAAACACCGCTACGACGTAGAGGTTCTGCGTAGAAATACGCAAATACTGGAACTTCTTAAGTGTTTAGAGCTTGATCCAGTTTGGTGCAATCAAACTGAATCAGCTAGAATCATGAACAGCATACCTAACCAAAATGGCATTGGACTTGAGCAGCAGGTGAGGGTTTTTTAAGTGCGTCTATTTTGTCACCATTGTAATTTCCCACTATAAGGGCCTGGTATTTGCAATTTAGGTCTCTAGGGTAAGATACTGTTACACCTGACATTCCTATTATCAGGCTTAACATGTAGCTCTGCCCCTGTAGTTCAGTTGTTAGGGCACTGGGCTTAAGACCCAATCAGTAATGAGGGCCCAGTCTGAGCTGCTTCGGTGCTCGCTATTTGCTCCAGACCAGGATGGCCCGCACCTATAGGCAGCAGTGCACTGAAGCAGTGCCAGAAAAATGGCAATTTTGTCCTGAACTGGGGTGTTTTATTCCGTAAAAACTAAAACTGCAATTAATCATGTTGCTTAGTCTGCAGGTGCAAATTGCTGATGATCATGAACTAATAGCAGGATAAGAATGCCTAGACAGACAAAAACAAGCATACATTATTTATGCTTACATAAATTATAAATAAATTTACCAATGACTATTCATAACATTCTGCTTGGAATGGCTAGCTTTCACATCCTACACTGAAGGCAAGTTGACACTTGACATCCGTGAAAGTGGCAGACAATGTTCAGCTAGTGGGCTCATTAAACTTCCACCTCTAAATCCTGCAGACCACCATATTGCAGACTGCAGACCACTGCAGAGTTTCCTGATTAGATTGTAAAGATCAGGGCCTGTGCATTGTGCAACAAGCTCTGCTTGGTGCAGGCTCTGACTGTTCATCCATTCAAAATGTTCAGACTTTTTTAATATGCTATCATAATGTAAACATTGTCAGTATCATCTGAATCTGATAGCATGAAATGTCAGATACATATATGTCTGGAGATTTGACTGCCTTTATAGATCATTTACTTAAAATTCTGACCTTCATTTACAGTTTGCCGGCTTGGACCTTCGCGGAGGATTTCCACCCCCTCAGGCAGCTCAACGATATGCCCCTCCGCCTCATGCACGTATGGATCAATTTGATCGGACTGGAAGCCAAGCATTTACTAATTTTAGAGGTAAGTACCATATACCTGCCATACATTTGTAGAGATATTAGCTGGATATTTATATGTTATGGATGTTCAATGTATGCTAAGTGGGTGCAGTCATATTTTGTATAGTTGTATGCTTGAGGCTTATTACCATCTTTTTAAGTCAGTGCTGTCACCTATGCCTGAAACCTAGGGTCCATCATTGGATTAATTATTTAATGTCAGTTTTTAAATGTGTTTGGCTCACCTCAAGCAAACTTTGTATTGTAGCTCTATGTGCCCATGTGTTTTTACTGTGTGTGCATGCATTTGTCTGACAAACTGTAAATGGGCTCAGACCTTTGTCTGCAAGCAATTCAATACATACAATTGTAGCTCTCCCTGGCCTCTATAGGAAATATATCCTAATGAGTGTTGCATCAAAATATCTGTCTAAATATTAAATTTATCAGTAAAACTTTGGATTTCCTTCATTTCATATTGGAAAATGACTTCTATATTAGTTTTACACATTTTGTATGATTAAACCTAAATTCAAAATATTGATATTCTTGCTACTTACCTCCCAAAAATAATTGCATCACTCCATTGTCATGTGATGGTACCACATGGTATGCCCCATTTGTAACTAGAATATTAACAATATGGGTCCATTTTTATTGATGAACCAAATATGCATAAGTTTTATGTGGGTGCCAGATATATTCTAAGTGGTGCAGCCTGCAGCATGATTTTAGTCAATTGTAGGTCATGTTTGTTCACTGTTAAGCTTGATTTAGGTAGAAAATAGTCACTGCCAATAACCTTGAAAACTGAAGGTAGTGGTGCATAACACAGAGTTTGTGTGGCTGTTTCCTGAAAAGTAACTATAAAGAGTGAGAGAACTTTCATTGCATGAATGTATACAGCACAACAGGGCTGGTGTCTGTACATTACTAGCAACAGGACATCCCCAGAAACAAAAATAATTAGACCACTTTTCTAATTCCCACAATATTCTATTGGTTTCCACTATAATTCAGTGGGAATCAGAAGTGGTGTAATGGTTTCTAATGTTTTTTTCTGGGTATAAACATGTGCTTTATGCCATTATAGTTTGTCTGTTACTAGACAGAAGGCATGAATTAATCTGTTCAAGCAGATAATACATTATATTCATTTTTAAGTATATAGATATGGATGCTTAGCCAGCTAGAGAGGCAATAGTAAATCTTGGGCACCTTATGCTGCAGAATTGTAAGGAGGAGATGTTATGTCTTATACTATGGAGTATCTGTAGAGCTGTTTAGTATTTACCAGTGGTTACAAGAAGCAATGCTGAAAGTGTCACATAACAGTATTCATTTATGGCCTGAACCACTTGTTACAGTCATAATGAGACACTTAAAATGAATTAGGTCAAAAGATGTTTGCAACATCTGCTATATAGATAGTCATAGTTATAACAATGTTACAGAGTCTCAGGGTTAATAAAGTATGATTAACTTTTTTACATGATTTGACAACAAACTTGATCTAAAAATGTAAATATTCACAGTTGCTGTACAAAGCTGCAATCATTGATTTAACCCTCACCCTATGGGAACCATTTCTCACCTACACAGTACACACTATGGGGACTATGGGGGTCCTAAAAACACCTCCCTGCCAACTTTTAAACGTGCAACTTAGAGCATCACAAAAGCTTTTGTCCGGAGTGATGCAAATATGCTATGCATTATGCTATTGTCATGTTTCAGGCATTTGGTGGCAATCCAGGTCACCTAAAAGACCTTAGATTGACCATGTCCCAAAACAGCAGTTTTACTCTGGCCTTCATGGTTTATAAAGTTATGAGTGTGAACGTTTTTTGCCGTCAAAAATACTCGTTTTTTAATACTTGTTGATTTTTTTGTCCTGTCTGCTGGTACATCGTTTTAAGGTTTGGTCCAGTAAATAAGCTAGGTCATGGAAATCATCAGCAATGTTGTTAATTGCTATGCATTTTGCATTACAGCTCTCATGCACAAGGTGTTAAGCATAACTTTTAAACAGAGGGAGATAGACGCCATAAACGGAAATGTGTTGCCTGTCATAAGGGAATCTAGCAGTAACTCACTTTTAGCATCTAGGTCATCTGGTAACCTATGGGGTCAGGTCATTGGCCCAAAGTATAGGTACCAAAGGGGTGTCGTCTGTTTGTGGCGTGTGGACTGTGTGTGGGTGTCGTCTGTTTGTGGCGTGTGGACAGTGTGTGGGTGTGGACTGTGTGTGGGTGTGGACTGTTTGTGGCGTGTGGACTGTGTGTGGATGTTGTCTGTGTGTGGGTGTTGTCTGTGTGTGGGTGTCGTCTGTGTGTGGCGTGTGGACTGTGTGTGGGTGTTGTCTGTGTGTGGGTGTTGTCTGTGTGTGGGTGTCGTCTGTTTGTGGCGTGTGGACTGTGTGTGGGTGTTGTTTGTGTGTGGCGTGTGGACTGTGTGTGGGTGTTGTCTGTTTGTGGCGTGTGGACTGTGTGTGGGTGTGTCCTGTGTGGATGTCGTCTGCGTGTGGGTGTGGCCTGTGTGGGTGTGGGGTGCGCATGCAGCCGCCTGACCGCAGCCCGTGTCCGCAGTGGCCGGCCTGCCGGTGGGCGGCGGCTACACGCGCGGCGGCGGCGCCGCCCGGCCCGGCTTCGGCGCGTTCGACCCGCGCGGCCCTCCGCCGCCGATGCCGCCCAACTTCGACCGGGGCTTCCAGCAGCGCGGCGGGTACGGCGACGACAGCCGAGAGCGCGACCACGTCCGGACCGGCTACGGCTTCGACCGACCTGCCAACGGGTCTGCGCACGGCGCGCCGGGTGGGCCGATTTCGGGGCCGAGATGGCCAGAATGGCCGGAAGTGAGCTCTCCTTGTCACCAAGGCAGCCTCTCATCCCGTTCGCCACCGCCGACGAAATTGGTGCGCCGGGCCGTCAGCGCGGCCCGGCGCATGGTTGTGCTTAGTGACGTGCGTCCGGCACGGCATCGCATGTGCCTGCGACACGTCCTCTTTCTATCTCTCTCTGTATCTCTCTTTCTGTTTCTTTGGTTCAGTCGGCGGCGGCGGCGGCTGGTCGTTGAGGAGACGATCGGCCGCCGCCGCCAGCGAGCTTTGTCTAGTTGTCGGCGTCCTTATGTCCGCCAGTCTCGCCCCGCGAGCCTCTTCTCTCGGTCTGCCACGCTTGGTACCTCTGCACACCTTCCTGCTTTGTACCCGATTGTTGCGGAGTTTGGTGAAGATGCTCTATGATATTTGATGAGATACACTTCAGTTTAAATATTATCTTCGTAACTTGTTACAATTTGATCTTATATTTTATTGAAGCCGTAAATTCATTATGCGTTAGATAATTTGCATTTGGTTTATCTCTTTTTGTTTTCAAATATGATCAGTTTATTTTCCAGTAACACTTCTTTTTGCACGTTAACAAAAAATTCAGACTCAGTCTTACTCAGGCCTGCTCTTCCTGCAACAATGCATTATGTAACAACAAATTATATAAGTGTATGTTCACCAACCCGTTTTCCTTTGCTCGTCATTTTGTGTCGACCCTCATATTTTTTTTTTATGTGCTACATTCATAAGGGTCAGGCATGGAGGATTTAGTTTCCTATCGCATCTTGGGTTCTGGTGTGTATCACTTTGTGCATTTCATCTCGCCAGTGTCCAGTGGTAGTGAGAGTGACTACTCAGTAGTCACTTTTGTATTTAGGTTGGCATGACCTACTTTTCTTTGCTTGATGTATGAATGTATTACCACGATATTTTACTTTTTAATTTATATTTCACTATACGTTAATGTTTTGCAGCACACTAAATCCATCTAGTATCTGTGCTGTGTCCATTTGTTCTTTGTATTGTAGTGATATGATAGTGTATCATAATCATATATTAAATTAGAGGCTCAAACCGACAGAGTACTGCTGTCTTTGCTGGATAACAACATCGGGTGCCGTCTGCAGGCGCGAGCATGATCATTTCGTGTCTGCACGTGCCTCATGTGGTTGCCCGTCACGAGCCCACCATGTCTCGTGCCAGCGGCCTCCCGGCTGAGCTCCCCGTCCCCCGCCGCTGGCAGGTTCGCCGGACGCGGCGGCCGCTTCGACCGTGCCGGTGACTTCGGCTTCGGCGACCGGCGCGGCGGGGGCAACAACTGGAACAGCTACGGCCGCAACAACAACAGCCGGTCCGGGTAAGTGTCAGCGAGCCGCCTCTCACTCCTGTTCCCCTTCTCCCCAGTCTGTGTCTGGTACTGGGTGGTACAGGACAGTGAGTGGTGCAGGAGTGGGTGTCAGTCCCTTTCTCTTCACCCCAGTCTGTGTGTCCAGTACTGGGTGTTACAGGACAGTGGTTGGCACAGGAGTGGTTGCCAGTCCCTTCCCGCTTCACTCCGGTATAGTGGTCTTTTTTACTTGCTCCACCCGCTCGGTAAAAGCCCGGTCCCTCCGCCTTCTCGGGTCCATATTGTGTCATATACCGGGTGTGTGGCAGCCCGCCTCCCATCCCCACGTGGCCCTTATGGCCTGTTACTGCCGCTGCGGCGAGGCTCCGGGTCCAAGTCCGGGTCCGAGTCCGAGTCCGGGTCCGGGTCCGAGTCCGGGTCCGAGTCCGGGTCCGAGTCCGAGTCCGGGTCCGAGTCCGAGTCCGAGTCCGAGTCCAAGCCCGGATCCGAGTCCGAGTCCGAGTCCGGGTCCGGGTCAGAGTCAGAGTCAGAGTCAGAGTCAGAGTCCGGGTTCGAGTCCGGGTCACAGTCCGGGTCACAGTCCGAGTCCGGGTCCGAGTCCGGGTTCGAGTCCGGGTCCCAGTCCGAGTCCGGGTCCGAGTCCGGATCCGGGTCCGAGTCCGAGTCCGAGTCCGGGTCCGAGTCCGGGTCCGAGTCCGGGTACCAGTCCGAGTCCCAGTCCGAGTCCGGGTCCGGGTCCGGGTCCCAGTCCGGGTCCGAGTCCGGGTCCGAGTCCGGGTCCCAGTCCGGGTCCCAGTCCGGGTCCGAGTCCGGGTCCGGGTTCGGCCTCCGCAGCCAGTATCGTCGTCGTGTTTCTCCCGGTCAGATCGGGTTCTCCGGGTCCAAACTGACAGTTACGGCGGTGTAAATCGGCGTCGCCACACCAGCACTGCTGTCTGCTATTGAGGGACTCGCCAATGCTAATCGTGTTGAGTGAGTTAGAGGATTTGACATAAAGGGACATAGGCACCTTAAAATTGCTTTTGAATAGAGAATAGATAGCGCAGTAAGTTACTATGTAGTACCATTATAAAGGTAGCATTTAAAACAGCTATATGGGCTTAGTTTGATGGGGGGGGGGGGGGGCATCTTTGTTAATTTGGTTGCAATGACGTCTTCTCTTATCACCGTCGTGTGTATCTGTAGACTGAGATATGCCTTAAAGTCTTGATTGGATTTTTTTCTATGATCATGTTCTGACATTTACCATCAAGGTTCCTTAATTTCATATCAAAATATTAAATGTTATATTACGAGTTTCCCTCAAAACTTCTATTGGCTCTTAACTCTTACTCTCAACTGTTCTCGAAAACGCTTATTTAGCTCTCATTTTTAAAATTATTTAGCTGCAAAATTGTTCTTTTTTTCCTAGTTTTTACTGTTTTGATAAATTTAGTCCAAATGTTTTATATGGATGGATTTCCGTTGTCCGGACCCGCGCTAAGCAAGGCTTGTTGCGCAGGACCTGACCTCATCACCCGATCGTACAATTCCTACTGGCCGGCAGAATTTAGCGACGCCAGGTTTACGTGCCCGGCATACCTGGACACACGGTCCGCCCCGCTCACTGACATCACCTGACCTTGAGTGTGACCGCTGCCACCGACCACAGGCCATCCCAGTCAACAGCAAATCCGAGTGCCGAAGCGACTCGAACCCGAACTGCCGCAACTGGGACAGTTCTGAATTCCAGTGCTCTGACCTCTTTTGGCCTATGACCTCCGTTGATCAGCTGTGACGTGTAACTTGACATGTGAGCTCTGTTGGCCTGTGACCTGCGCTGACCGGTAGCCCCTGTAGTTGACCAGATTCCTCTGTGGTGACTGGTGACCTCTGCCTCGCTGTGCCGCAGGGCCAGCGGTGTGGTGCGCTGGGGGGAGCGGGAGGAGGACCTGCGGATGAATGACCGCTGGAAGGAGCCCGGAGAAGCCGACTGGACCGTACCGCTCCATCGCGACGCCCGCGTCGAGGAGGAGCTCTTCAAAAACGTGAGGAAATGCGACAAACGGTGTACGCATTTACGGTATACGCACATATGTGTATGTAATTTATGATGCTTTGAGGTGTGTATTTAAGGTTTAAAAAGCAAAGCTAATTTCGTTTATGCTTAAGTGTTGCTGAAAGTATGATCTGTCATTAAAATGTTCTTCCATTAATGCAACTTTCCCATCCATCTGTCCTGACTGTCTTGGTGCTATATGTTTGATGGCATCAGTGAAATTCTCGCCCTGTGGTTGTGCTGTGGTGCTGTAGCTCCATGGTGTCTGCTTACCAGGAACTGAGGCAATGATGCAGTTACTGTGGTGACTGGTGGCTCTCCCGATACTATTTTACCGCGACACCTTATACCCCCGTTGCAACAAGCGCCACAGCCCCTCTCACCGACACTCCCCTCCCTCCTCCACAGGCGAGTACCGGCATCAACTTCGACAAGTACGACGACATCCCGGTGGACGCTACGGGCAACGACGTGCCCGAGTGCATCAACTCGTTCAAGGAGCTCGAGCTGACGCCCATCATCATCGAGAACATCGAGCTGGCCAAGTACACGACGCCGACGCCCGTGCAGAAGTACGCATTCCCCATCATCCTGAAGTCGCGCGATCTGATGGCCTGCGCGCAGACGGGCTCGGGCAAGACGGCGGCGTTCCTCGTGCCGCTGCTAAACCAGATCTTCATGAACGGGCCGCAGGGCACCGCGCCCCCGCCAGATGCCAAGGTAGGTCGGTGGGGGATGGGTGGATCGGGGGGGGGGGGGTGGATGGGCAGTGTCATACAATTGGGGATTTTTGGGTGTAAAGCGACAACCTTACAGGAATAATACTCCACTTTGCGAATTTCATTGCTTATTTTTCTCTCTTTTGAACTTGTTCTTTAGCTTTTATTTTTAACTTTTATTTTCCACTCTTTTGGTTATTTTTCACTCCTTTCTTTTTTAATATGTGAAAAGCCAGAAAAGGCCAGACCAAGTTTTGTTTGCGAGGAAAACGCCTACATTCCTAAAAAGGCCTGTTAATGACATATAATTTTCCACTCTGTTTGCTGATTTCCAGTCTGAATTTCCCACTCGGCACCCTGGCTCTAAAGCAATGCTAGTTCACTGCGGCTGGGGGTGGGGGTGATGCCGCCAAACGCCAAGGTAGGTCAGCAGTAGGGTGTGAGATGTAGCAGCTGTGGGCGGTGGGCGGTGGTGATTGGGATCGGACGCGTCGGCGATACGTTCTACCGGCTCCTGCCGGTGGAGGGACGGCGACTGTATGCCCAAATCGCCATCTCACTATGTGGCATCCTGCCGGTGGGCGGAAGGAATCGTGTGGTGTTCTCACCCAGATGGTGGGGATAGGACGTGTGCGGGGTGTCAGAAGGGCTAGCAGGACTGCGCCATTGTGGACCTTAACTATGCCCTCAGATTGTGTCGAATTATATTGTGATTGTCCGGCGAGTTGCCTACATTCAGTTTGGGATGGCCCGTGCTGTTCGTTGGAGCGAAGTTAGCAGCCCCAGTCGTCCCCTCGGCATCTGATTGTGGCCACGGCTGCGCTGTCAAACAAAACAAAAACTAGTACTCATAAAAAGTAACAGACTTCCCAGCTGCTGCGTGTTACACCAGCTGTGGAGCACAAGTCACAGCCAGACGAAAATCGTTACTTTGAATGATGCTTGACTACAGCTGCAGTACATCATACTGTCGCCAATGTGCGTAGCATAGAGCACCGCTCTTAAATAGTAGGACTTTAATGAGTGACGTTTGTGGCTTGTTTTTATGTCTGTTACGCTAATGTCAACAACGCCATCCATCCTGACCAATATTAAAACATATATTATATGAATGTGATGGCTACCATATCCCTCTGTGCCTTGTTAACATTCAACATAAATATCAGCCCTCTGTTAGCTTTCAGATTTGCATCTGTTTGCACAGGGCTTGCCCACGTGTACTTCCCAGTAAGGTTACCAGCTGTCCGTTGACCATCTCCCCTCCCTGCAGCGTCCGATGGGCGGCCGTAAGAAGCAGTTCCCGATGGCGCTGGTGCTGGCGCCCACCCGGGAGCTGGCCACGCAGATCTACAACGAGGCGCGCAAGTTCTCGTACCGCTCTCACGTGCGGCCGTGCGTGGTGTACGGCGGCGCGGACGTGGGCGGCCAGATGCGCGACCTGGACCGCGGCTGCCACCTGCTGGTGGCCACGCCCGGCCGGCTGGTGGACATGCTGGAGCGGGGCAAGGTCGGCCTGGAGAACTGCCGCTACCTGGTCCTGGACGAGGCTGATAGGTGAGACTGACGCGGATTCGCGGGGCGTTTGGTAGCCTATCTGAACTGAAGCGCCCTCCAGAACACCAATAACACATACGCAGACTATTCGTATGGTGTCTGGTGGTTCAGCGAGTCGATTATCGGCTATATTCAGCTGCTACTGCGGGGAGGGTTGGTTGCTGGTGTGTGACGCCAGCTGAGGAACGGGGGGGGGGGTAGAGTGGAGTACAGCAGCAGTCTTTCCTGCAGCAGCAGCCCCCTCTCCCCTCCCCCTCCCCCTCCCCCTCCCCCTCCGGAGAGGGGGCTGCAGGAAAGACGGGTGTTGTGTAGGGAAAGGGCAGAATGTTTACGCCACCGATGCTGGGCAGGAGGGACTCTAGGCACTCCTTGCTGAGGCACCACAATACAGAAATGCAAGCGTGACTGAATCACACTGCAAGTGCAGTAATCGGTCTCTCCGGGTTGACCGGGTGCCGGTCACTGCTCATAACCTCCCCTCCTCGTGTCGCAGTCTGTACTGACCCGGTGTCACCTGCGCCCCGCAGGATGCTGGACATGGGCTTCGAGCCGCAGATCCGCCGGATCGTGGAGCAGGATACCATGCCGCCGACCAAGGACCGGCACACCATGATGTTCTCGGCCACCTTCCCGAAGGAGATCCAGGTGAGAGAGACTGCGGAGTACCGCCTGGTCGCTGGACACTGGACAGTGCTCTCTAACCGCGGAGAGTCGGTGGCGTTGTGCGGCGGCGGCTGGAATGCTCGCTACGGAACCATACTCTCATACGGAGGCGCTGGACCGCAGGAGAATCAGCAGTGGAGTTATGTGCGGCTAGTGGAAGGCTGTGCATACTAGGCTG
>JARBER010080282.1:0-11657 GCA_030265075.1 Balanus glandula
CCCCCCCCCCCCCCCCCCCCCCCCCCCCCCCCCCCCCCCCCCCCCCCCCCCCCCCCCCCCCCCCCCCCCCCCCGTCGTCACGGGGCGGCTATTTAAGTTTATTCATAAATTTCCTACGTAGTTGAATCGTCCTATCCAAGAAATTGATTTGAATGGCACGGATGGTAGTTGGTGAATCAAGCAGCTTTATAGTGAAACTACTGAATGGCACGGATGACTGTGAATCATGGCTCAGGCTGCTTTACAGTCAACATTACGTGGCACTCGCCTGATAGGTACTAACCCGGAGACGATCTGTTTTGTCCTTTATGTCTTCGCATATATATTACAGTGCGTCACCTGCCGGTAATGTCTTGCACTGCATTGCACTTGCATACCGTATGTCCGGTTGGTGAACCCCCATTCATGCAAAGTGACGAATCATTGAAGATCCGCTGTGCCAGTCGTTACCCGTTACGGGCTTCGTCACTGCATTAGCGAATATCAAGTTCTTCACGTTTACGACGAATTCAAATCATCGGGAATCGAGGCTTCTTGACTATTCAAGGTGAATCAACGGCCATGTAAATGATCATGTGCCTTCCCGAGTTGCTAAAGTCATCAATCATGTGGTTGGCTTGCGAACACGCCTCCATACTCCTTGTGCGTTTTCGCAAAGTGTGTCACGTAAAACCGCATGCTTCGCCACACACTCACAGCTGGCTGGTCTTTCCCGGCCGCAGTTGCCGCTTGCACGTATCTGTGAAGGACAGCTGCTCCAAATGCCATGCATAGTAATCGTACTGCGTGTCGTTTTCGATTCCTGCACTGGCAGATCATGTCAACCTTCTCTTTTCTCGTGTGATCGTATTGGCAGCGACCGCTACGGGCAGTAGTCGTTCCTCACTGTATGTACGGCCACTTTCGACCGGAAGGAAACAGTCAGAGGTGAAGCTGTGTAGCAGCTGCTAACTACTGACTTACTGCTGACCACTGACCAGCTGCTGGCTGGCCACGGCCGACCAGCTGCTGGGCGCGGCTGACCAGCTGCTTACCAGCTGCTGACCAGCTGCTGGCCATAGCTAGCTGGCCAGCTGCCGCTGGACGCGTGTGACCCCTGCGCGGCTGAGGCGCGTCTCTGGCACGCCCGGTGGATAACCCCGTGACTGGACGCGCTCTCGACTCGGCGACCTTGAATGGCGACACCGTATCGCACGCGCACACACCCCGTCCCGCTCTGTGGGGTCCCGCTCGACCCGTCCGCGATCTCCGATCGGCCTCTCACTCTCCCAGCGACCATCGCCGCTGGAATTCCCGGCACTGCGCCACAATAGCCGGCCAGAAAAACTTGGAGGCGCCGGCACCTAAGAGGCGCCGGGGCGGGCCGGCTGGTTTGGGCCCGGGTTGGAGGGGGCATGACAGGGGTGATCTTTGATGTAAGTCAGGCCTCCGTGGGGCCTCCGTGGGGCCTCCGCTAGGCCTCCTTGGGGCCTCCGTGGGGCCTCTGATAGGCCTCCGAGTACGGGACAGGCTGCAGAACCACCCTGACGTCGCGGGACAGATGTCACCGCTTCCGGCGGCGGAAACGCGTCAGGAGCGGCACCCGTTTCCGGAACGGAAGGAAGGTGGTGGAGAGGAGCGTGCGTCATCGGCACGGTATGCGACGCGCTTCGCATGTTCTAGGTGCCTCCGGTGGCGGTGATATCGGGCTGGAGAGACGCCTGTGGCTCCCATTACCTCATCCGTGACTCATTTGGTCAGAGCTGTTTAGAAGCTGGGCTGAGACAGTAAGCTGTTACTGGTTGAAACTAAGTAAGCACGATGTTAGCATCGTGCTGCTCGTCGCGGCGGCCCAGCTGTGAACGCGGTATCTCAACGGTGTTAGGCTGGTGTTTTCGTCGAAATCACCGCGGGGCGGCTTCTCGCAGGCTTAGCTGATGATCTCGGCTGTGTGGCAAACACCTTTCCGAGCGTGGCATAAACACTACCCAGAGGAGGATATCATTTGTCATTTCCGTGACGATAACGAGTGCGAATCGTGATACATTGCTGTCTCTTCCGTGTCGCTCGCTTCCGTGAACGTGTCTCGTCATTAAAAGGGAGGACAGCTCTGCGCGCGAGGTCAGCGGGGGGGGGGGGCGCGTTGATCTGGTCCCAGGACGTCCGGGTGGAGCGCGGAGTGATGACCCGACGACGCGCATTGAACTCGCCGCAGAGGGGAGCGCCCGGTGCGGGGAAAATTTCCACCGCACTTCTCGGAAGACGGAGAAGTGCCAAAAACTGACCTCGCATCGGAATCGTTTTATTTATTTGGTCTTTTATGTTTTGAAGTATGCACGAGACTTTACTAGTGGGAAGTTCCAGATGAGTGTTGATTGAGTTTTATCTGACATCAATTTTTCACGACATTTCTTGCGGCGCAAATTCAGGAGATCCCAACCGTTTGCGGCACGTTTGTTGTCATCAATTCTGCTGTTTGGACCGTGCAGAGAAGGGCGGCTGTGGGATAGCTGGAGGGGAGTGGGCATATTATGACCCTCGCCGTGTCCTTGCCCGGCCGTTCTGCGGTTGCGGAGAGAGTTAAGCTGAGAGGGGCGCCGAGAGGGTCCCAGATTCCCGGCTGAGCTGTTGTGACGTACTCGGGAACCAGGGAGGGAGGGGGGCGGGGGGGGGGGGCTGTAGGCCGTTCACGCTCCGCCCGCCTGTCCTTTCGGTGTCCTTTTGCGTCGTATTTACGCTTGCTGCTCACTCGGCTCACGTAAGCAGATCACGAGAGCAGAAGCCTGTCTAACGGATCCGAACTGGTTTGCCGGCGATCTCCGGGAACTGGGATGGACGAGGAAGGAGTTACTATGTCGCTCCGGCTGCGCTGTACCCTAATCAAAGCTGGTAACGGCTGGTACTTGTTGCCAGGCTCGTGGGTGATTCGAACTTAGTTGGATAATTCTGGTCCAGCGTCCCAGCGCTGGGACCAGATCTGGTCACGGCCGTGACTGAAGCTGAGACTGGCCATGCCAGCGTCATGGGGCTGTTAGCATTGCAGCGCCGTGACATAAGCTTTGGCTTGCCAGGTCATTTTCGTGTTCGTGACTAGATTGTGGCCAAGATTAAGGATTTTCTGCATCTCTAATTCTGGCCCATAGAAATAAGTATAATGTTATTAAATCGTTTAGTAACACGTCGCGTTTTTTGCCTGCCGTTACTTTAAGTTATAATTATATCGTGTCCGTCAGTTTCTCCCCGGTCTCGTTCTCTGTGGGAACTTTTAACGCTTATACCGTTTCTCCTGATTGATATTGTAATACGACCTAAGCGCAACAAGATCTGCAAAGCCTATGGTGGCGACCTTAGCTGTCTCCGCGCTCTGTTTGCACGTCTCCGAAGCCGAGACCCCACATCATATGAGAGGAACCAGATAATACCATATCGTATGTTATTATATAAGTCATATGCCTAACATCACCGCATCACTCCGCAGCAACGTAATGGTTTAAGCTGCCCCCGATGTTCGTCCCAGGATCTTCTATCGTGACCTAGCTAAACCGCCGCACACGAAAACACGGGCGTGCGGGCTGGGGGCCACCCGGGTGAATCTTAGCCGCGCAGCACGCCCGCGTAATACGATTACGACGCAACCGTCTTCTTAGCGGCTTAAGCAGCCTGCACGATGCCGTCTCAGTCTTGTGTCATGATCCGAGCGGATAGAACTTGGTTCGTCTGAGCTGCAGTGTGTCGAATTTCGGCGGTAATCGCGTTACCCACCGCCGTCTTGTGTTGTATCGGGAAATGATGTCAGTTGTTTTTAATGTGAACTTCATTGAGCCTTACCGCTAGCGGGAGATATGCATATTGCATAGGTGCATCGCTTTTGAATGTGCGAGGCATCACGATTCCTTCGCGATAAAGGCTGAAACACTTCACGCAGCTGCGCGAAGTGGATGCGGGCGCATATTCAATTTTCAAATACATGTTGTAATTTCATTAGTTTTTTTCCCACATCGTGCGCATCGTGCAGTTGTTGCAACCTCCGTTTAATGTATTTGAATGGGCACCCGCATCCACTTCGCGCAGCTGCGCGAAGACTGTGTTTCAGCCTTAAGTACGCTGTGGGATGACTTGAATCTATCGTCGTTATGCCCCGTCACGTCCCGTGCCCGGCGGCCGGTATGGCTGGTATTTGCGTTACGGCGCCTGTCCCCGTTTGCGGTCTCCGGCTGCGGTTACGCCTTCCTGCGGGACTCCCTGTGCGGCTCGTCTGGTCTGCTGCGGCCCATGTGATCGGGTCCGGGTTGACCTGTTGGCCCGGTGACCCTGGCGGTCCCGCCCGGCCGGCCGGTCTCGCCCCCGTACTGCGGAATGCCCCTTCTTCCGGTCTGGAACGTGCTCCGAGTGTCGTCTGACAGAGGTGCGTTTGGTGATTTTTTTTTAATCCGCGCCCCGCTGGGTGGGGTGGCAATATTTGCCCCTGCCGGATTTTCTCAACAACTCCAAAATGATAATAGATATAGACGTCAAACTTACAGTACCCTATAAGACATCAATTCAGCGTTTTCACAGAAAGTTTGGTTTGGAAATTGATAAAGAGCTTATGGACTTAATGACGTTTTAATGACGTCATGTCATGCTATTTTGCACTGAAAAACTTACGTTTTTTTAAAAATCGTAGAAATTTGACGTACCTATAGTGCAAAGTGGAAACAAAAACTGTCAAGAGAATGGATTTCCTCGCAACATGCGCTTTGGATGAAATATTTGGCCCAAAAACTAAAACATAAAGAATACGTTTTACCTGACCGTCACACATGTGACATTTTTTGGTAAAATTGTAAGCATGCTGTGAACGCTGCTCATTGAGAGCTTTGGACTGCCGCCTTGCGCGTCATGCTGCGGTTATTGGTTCGGGGAGATAACCAGGAGGCAATATATGTCCCACCCCCTGCCAGTAATAAATATCCCACCCCCCTCCGCAGCGGGGCACATTCAGCTGGAGACCCCAGTGGAGCGCCTCTGCAGACTTAAAAGGTGCTGCTTCGATGACTTAAACGTGTATTTTGTTTACAAAAAAATGTTACTAAGTGACAGATTGAGACGCGTTAGTTTGTGATTGGACTTCTTACGACGCATTCGCTGCTGCGGTCTTTACCTTTGCCGTCGGGAATGCTCTCATCCTGTTCCAGAGGAGGTAGCCAGGCCGCTCCTTATACAGGAATCGCGTCACCATCTCTGGCGCGGGCAGCAGTGTTGTTCTATACGGCAGGAGCTGGCGGCTGGCTTTCCCGTGCCTTCGCTCTCTCTCTCACCGCCCACCGTGTTGACACAGTGATATGACGTGCTGTAGCTGACTCCAGACGTGAATTAAACCGCCAAACAACGTCACGTCACATCCTGTCCTGTCCTGTGGACGTGCAAGCCACGTCCCGTCACGTCCCGTCACGTCCCGTCACGTCCCGTCACGTCCCGTCACGTCTCGTCACGTCCCGTCACGTCCCGTCACGTCCCGTCACGTCCCGTCACGTCCCGTCACGTCCCGTCACGTCCCGTCACGTCACGTCCCGTCAAGTCACTGGCCTTCCCGGGTCGCGGCCTTGGACGGGTGCGCCCTCGTGGGCTGCGGTGTTCCAGGAGGCTGTTTAACCCTGTCACGGTGGATTGTGTGGGCGGCGATGACGGAGGCGTGTGTGGCCTTGATAGTACTACCATGGTCCGGGCGCGATACCAGACCTCCAACGACGCAATGGGCGGTCAGAAATCCCGTAAAGTGTTGAACTTGGAGGTGAATGTGATGGGCCTGTCAAAATCGTGTTTAGTGCTTGCCAAAATGATAACCCTATTAGTGGCAGGGAGTGTTTTACGGCCCACCCTCATGTTTTTCCTAAATATCTCCGAAACGGTTAGAAGTAACCTGAGACAGTTTTCTGGCTTTTCCTAAAACAAGTCTAGGCAGGTTCTCTGAAATTTTCAATAACAAATTTTTTAACAAGAATGCATCCATGATATATTTTCTAGGGAGGTTTGATCGGATACGGTGTTTTTGTTGTGAACAAAACAGACTGGATCGACTTTTTGAGACACAACAATGCTTGATCATCTTGTCATATTCGTTTCTAGTGACCCAAAAATGGTAGGTTGCATTTAATATACTATTTGTTTTTTTTCACTTACCTGGCGCCGCCTATAGATAATATGTGTTCTATACCTGTCTTGTCTGATGTTAAGATTATTTACAAAAAGCGAAAAAAGGTTTTATTACGCATTTATTTCACCCCTTATTTAGTGACCTGCAACCGCCTATGATTTTTGAATTTTCCAAAATCACTGTAATATAACAATTTCCAATTAGATTTGTATCGATATACATAAGTTGCGTTGAGATCGGTTGATAAACAAAGCAGCTGTGTTGGATCAAAACATCTCTACAAAAATAGAGGCTTTTGCCTCCCTCCTGCCCCCTTATTCAATGTTTCTGATTTTGTAATGAAATGTAGATCATGTAACGAGGAATCGAACACCGCTCGATTTTTCCAAACGGAATGAGTAGATTGCGAGATCTCAAGGGGGTGGCCGTTTTTGACCCCTTGCCACCAATAGCCAGGAGCCCTGCCACTAATAGGGTAAATGCACTTCGCACTTAGCTCTCATTTTGTCTTGAATATGAACGTATAGGTACTTGTATCGCAAACCGTAGATACTTTTCCTTTCGAATATCTTCACACTCAGCTGTGATCAGGATACAGCGTGGCCTCCTGTCAGTCAGCCGATGTGGGATGTTTTCTGCGACCATAGGCCTGTTCCCGTCGCGCCTCCAACCTCCCCAAAGCTGCTCCAACTGCAACTGCTCCTATTCTTCAACACAGCAGTTGAGGTTGGAGCCAGTTAGATCCAGTTGGAGCTGCGACGGGAACAGGCCTATGCTGGCGGCTGCGGCTGCGGCTGCGGCTGCGGCTGCGGCTGCGAGGTCGGGCGTCCCGCGCCGGCGGCGGTCTGTCTGAGACGCGTGGTTCCCAGGTCGGCTTTTGCTGCGGGCTGCGAGGCTGCGAGGCTGGGGTGGTGGATGGCTGCGGGCCGCCGTAAGTTCCGTAGTCTGCTCGCCTGACGCCGTTGGCCGGCTCCGGACCGACGCTGGGAGTGCCGTGAGCAGACAGACAACTGCCCCGTTTACACGAGTAGCTGAAAACGACACTCAGTCGCTAGTCGATAAAGTTATAAACGTCGTTTTCAGTGGCTCATGTAAACGGGGTAAGTGTATCTGTTCTGAAACATACAGACAAACTGAATCAGGCAAACCATCATTCTGTCTGTCTGACACAGCCAGAAGGACAGACAGAAGGACGGACGGACGGACGGACGGACGGACGGACGGACGGACGGACGGACGGACGGACGGACTGACGGACGGACGGACGGAGGCCGGTATGCGCCGCCGCCGCCGCCGGCTGCGTGCCTCTGGAAAGTCCGCCGCCAGCCGCCCTGCAGAGTGGTCGCTGTAGCAGGCTCAGACCCGCCCTCTGCCTCCCTCCCGCCCGTGTGTCACGGTCATGTGATGTCCGTACCGGCCCCAGAGGCTCGCCGGAGCTGGACTGGCCGACTCCATATAGAGCTGGTGACCGGGAAGACCGGAGATAAATCAATGAAAAACGAGTAGCTCTGATCTGGTGGAGTCTGTTCGGAGCTGCTCCTGTCAGATTTTATCTACATTTAGCTAGATTTGTTGTGTCGTGAACAATTTATGGGATATAATTATGGGTGAACGCGTTGGGCCGTCCCAAAATAATTTCTCTCAAAGAGATACTTGAGCTAAATTTCGGACATACTTTTGTGCTTCTGCTCTAAATAAATAATCTAAAATTTACCTGATGGTGTTCAACAATGTAGGTGCTACATGGAAATCATTATCCTTCTTTGTATGAACCCAAAGTATTTGTACCTTACAAATATTCCCCAACCCCATTTATTTCAATCCCCCGAAGATGTGCCCAGTTTAAATGTCTATGTCCCTCATGCTTTATTGAATGTGAACAATCATATCTCTAACAGATACAAGGACATGAACTTATTTGGTTTATTTTTCTTAATTTATCAGTTCGTATGAAATGTGTTTTAGTTTTTGTTTTAAGTTACATTATTACAAACTTTCCCTATTTTTATGAACCCAAAATATTCGTACTTTACAAAATTGCCATCAACCCCATTGTTAATTGGCGAAAGCTGTGTCGCAAGCAGGGACTTTTTTATATTTTCTATTCATGGTCCGTGACAAGGTGCAGTAATCTGTATTTGTGTACAAATGGCATCCAATGCCACGCATGTCATCATATGGATAGGAAGACCCGCTAGATCACATGTACAATTTCTTCACATTTCTGGGACAAGCTATTCAACTTTCGGCACCTTGCTGACGTTGATATGAAGTTTTAAAAGCAGTTCTACCCAAACTGCTGCCGACGGATAGCAGAGCTAATTGTTGATGAGCCTGGAGGGAATGCACCGATGTATAGGTATTATGTTACGCTGGTGATTTCCCGGCTTATGAATTACAACGATGCACTGTTTCTGTCGTCAAATAACATAGTTCACATTGCCATTTACACAGTTCACATTGCCAGAGCAGGAGTGCTTTTGATGACATAAAGGTATATTGCTTATTGCATTACCTTCCAAGTCATTCCGAATAAGTGGGTCATATGGCGCGTGTGCACTGTTTATATGGCTGTTTGCTACTTGACTGGTATTGGTGGCTAATCCACCACAGGGCCTGCAAGCAGATGACCGAAACAAAAGGCTGGGATTTCCGGACCGACACTTTATTGTCCTGTCGCTGTCGCGTCGATCCTTTTTCCTCCGGCGTGTGGTTTCATGCAGTCTTTTTTCGTTCGCGTCTTTTGCCCGCGTCAAAGACCGCACCATTGATTCTGACGCTGAAGCTGCTGCCGAAAACAATCGAATAAAAATATCGAAATTGAAATAAATCAGTGTAAATCTCCGCGGTGCGGGCCTGCTCACGACAGGCCTATCGCGGGTGGCGGTGGCGGCAGCAGGGAGGCGGCTCTCTTCACAGATGGGGAAATCCAGGGTGTTTTGGAGCGGCATTGGACGCTGCGAGGTCAAGGAGAGCCTAGCAACGGTGTGTCAGCGCCCTGTGCCGTGTGTCTCGTGTACCCTTGTGGGACGGTGGGGTTTTCCGAGAAGCTGATTTGGAAGCTGGACCGGTCTGATCTCTCGACGGTACTTTTGTAGAGCGGGGTCCACTGCCCACCTGGTTGGGGCAGACAATTGGGAATGGTGGTACTTACAGAAGTGGCGAACCAAAATACATTCTTCTTTTTTGTCAACGAAACCGGCGCATTAGATATTACGTCGTGATACCATTCGCTTCATATGCATGCTTTACGTTAAGAACTGGCTGGTTGGCTGGTCATTGGTTGGTTGGCTGTTTTCGTGCCTTAAAACTTGTATATGACTTGTCTATCCCTTAACTTGCCAATCCCCCGTCTCCATTCAGAACATGAATAGAACACGAATCACGAAGCAACATTAGCAAAGAACTAGTTCAAAAACTTTTAAAATGAGCATATAAATAGTCCAACCCACTTCATGACCTTTCAGTGCTAAATTCAACTTCAGTTGACGGGAACAACTTTTTTTCTATGGCCTTTAACACTACGCAGTCAGCTGAGTGTGACACGCCGTCAGCTGATTGTATCAAATGACGTCACGACTTCTGTTGCGTATTCTCGGGGTGCGGGCATCTCGCTGGGTCGGCGACAGTTGTTCGCAGGGTTTTTCCGGGTGCGGAAGGACATGGAGATCGATATTCGTAACATAGTGATATAGATGTTCGATCCTCAAACTATTCCGCTGTGTTCCTTCCTATTGGTGACCTGGATTGACTTCACCTGACCCGATTTGTCCTTTATCTACTGGCATATCCTGACCTACCCTGACATGATTTGACCTGACCTAGCCGGACATGGTCCGACCTTATGAGACACAACCGTGCCGCGTGCACCTCTTATGTCACTTGAGAACGAAACATGTCTTAGGTACAGCAACCTTTATTAACCAGACATGCATCTGCTGCATAACAGTGCAAGGGTCATCACGCCGGGGACTATCAGCCGCCATCTGCTCTTCTTCCTCGATCGTGATTTTCGGAAATGCTTATCTTTTAGTACGACTAGGATGTCCTCAGTCACAAATAAAAATATAAAATTGATAGCATCTCATGGTGTCAAAAATACGGCGCTAAGTATTATCACTGAATCCCGAAACTATTTGTCGGCGTCGCTTATTCGTTATCACTGGAGGTGCAGTTGACTAGGGAAGGCCTAATGACATAGTTACATCACAATTCGGTCACTGTTTCATGAGAACTCAGCAATCATATCTGGTCTTCTGGCCAGGATTGAACCGTTTTTGGAAACGGTCCCGGAACAGACTCGGATTTGCTTGCCTCGATGACATCAGGATGACAATCAGTGCATTACGGAGTTGGAATTAGGCACCGACACTAGAATAACGAGGAATATACGGCACTAGAATACCGGAGAATACGAGGAATAGTCTGTGTTGTGGTCGTATTCTAACCGCTCGCAGTTTTATTGTGTTAACTTGTATGTGGTTAAGCTGTTTTGCTCGACGTCTGTTTGGGAGAAGTGGTTGTCTGCTTAACTCACCAAAAAAAATAATAGCCGAGAGGAACATCATATAAATACCGCACCTGAGAAACGAGCGTACTTGTCATGTGAAAGCATCCTGGGACTTGTTTAATAAAGCGGTGTAGCCTATAAGCTGTCGTCTCGGACTCCGAAAGAAGCCATACCGTGCCACTGCAACCTATATTCGGCGTCAAAAGACGTGGCTGGGGTTCGTAGGTTACTTTCTGCGTAGCTTTATGAAACGAGGTCTGTACGCAGTGTCCTGGCACAACATATTTTGCTGATTTTATTTTGCTTTTATAAATTGTTCCCCTGTAAATAGAAAACATAACTGAGTGGGTTTAATGCGTATCGAGTTTGTACTTCCTCCTTTGCAATGTCAATACTCAACACTCAACAGCCTTATGTTAGATACCTCGACTTTATCTGCCACACTCTTTCCGTAAGTGCGACAAAGCGCTTTCCGTTCCAAGCGCTTTGTCTCATCACATTCACTATAGTACTTGTATGTGCACTAAGCCTCCCATAAGGCGTCATTGGGGGGGGGGGAGGGCTTGCTGGGAAAAGTGTCGCCCGTTGGGACCCCGCGGCACACCCGCATGTTCGCCCACATGCCTGTGGCCCTGCCGCCGATCCCTGCCGACTGTGTACTGTGTACCGTTCGACTGAGCACATCTCCAGCAGCTGTGCTGCCGAGCGAGTCACGGCCAGCGCTGTTACACATACTTGTCACGCCTCCTGCCTAGCCCGGTTACGTTCACGGGTCTTATGCTAAGGAGATCACGTTGAGCCGCCGTGGGACTTTGTCTCGGCGCTGGTGATCCGCGGTCCCGTTCTGCTCTGCGGCGTCCCGCCGACTGCTTTCCGGGATCAGCCGCCCGCCCGCACGTCTGTCATATGTACGTCTGTGTGTCTGTCTGTCTGTCTGTCTGTGTGTCTGTCTGTGTGTCTGTCTGTCTGTCTGTTTGTTTGTTTGTTTGTTTGTTTGTTTGTTTGTTTGTTTGTTTGTTTGTTTGTTTGTTT